>APFE031709267.1:0-83457 GCA_000404065.3 Pinus taeda
ATTGGCAAAGCATGCCACTCCTCTGAAAGAAACATTCTCTTCACATCCCACATAGAATTCAAGAGGGATTGAAGAGATATGAAACTGGTTGCAAACCGTGTAATGGCAGGGTGCACCAACTCTTTGTTGTTGGTGAATCTTCTCATCAAGCTACGCACAGATGTATGGTTATATATAAATTTTGTAATGCTTTTGGGTGAATCAACAATATCTTTGACAAAGGGAATTTTCCCTATGTCCTCCAACATCAAATCAATACAGTGTGCAGCACAAGGTGTCCAAAATAAAGTAGGATGCATGTCCATAAGCATCCTGCCAGCAGCAACATAATTTGCAGCATTGTCCGTTATGACTTGGACAACATTTTCTCACCCACCTCCAAAATAAACACATCTAACAAATCACATAAAGTTCTTGCATCTTTGATTTGTGCAGATGCATCAACAGATTTGATAAACATAGTCGTCCCCTTGGGACAACTAACCAAGAAGTTTATAAGGGTTCTCCCCTTTTGGTCAGTCCAACCATCTGACATAACAGTGCATCCTGTTTGTGCCCATGATGCCCTAAAATCCTCCAATCTTTGGGTGCAATCACGCTTTTCATTTTGAAGAATCTGGCCTCTGAAATCATGATAAGAAGGGATTTTGCACTCTAGGCCAACACTTGCAATAGCATCAACAACAAGTTGGAAAAATGGATTATTCCTTACAATGCTGAAAGGAATATCACTCCAGAGGAGAAATTTTGCCAACAACTTGTCAATTTGTTCTTTCTCAGTGCTTTTTAGCGTTTAACTGATAGATGGTTGTGAACCAGGCGTGGTTCGAGGAACAAAAAATGATGTGGCAGCTACCAAATTGGTTGATGCTGCAGTAGAACCAGTGCCACTTTCTTCAGCTGACTTTTTTAGTTGCCTTTTGATTTCTTCTTTGGCTTCTCTATTCTGGTCTAAATTTGCCAATGCTCTTATGGCTCTTTGGATGAGTTCAGGATTTGTATTTGTACAAGGCCCCACATCTTTTCCAGGGATTTGTGCAAGGTGAAACTTCAACCTGTACACCCCCCCAGACATAGGGTGGCCACACAACTTGCAAGTCAAGTTTAGTCTATCATTCGGAGCATTAGGTTCACCATATTCCCAGAAAGGATCCAATTTACTTGGCATGTTTGTTTTTGAACTTTGAAGTTGCAAACTTGAATGGTGTTTCGATGAAGTTGTGAACCTATGGGAAAATAAGGATTACAATTTAGTATTTACAAAATTACAAGTTACAAGTTACAAATTTACAATTTAGTATTTTAATTTTTACATTGTACAATGAAAACCCAAGTTACCCAACCAAAAACAACCATTCCAAAGTTCAAACCCAAGTTAACAACCAAATGGCAAAAACAATGAAAAAAATATAAACCATGTTTAAAAACAATAAAAACAAAAAAAATTGGTTCCCATAGTCATACCAAGTTACCCAATCAAAAACAATGAAGAAATACAAAAACAATTTTTAAAAACAATGAAAACTAAAAAACAATTGGTGCCCATACCAAGTTACCCAACCCAAAACAATGAAAAAATACAAAAACAATGTTTTCAAACAATGAAAACAAAAAAATTGATCTACATACCGTTTCTATGGAGAAATCGGTCTCCTCCTCTTGATTTTCTCCTCTAAGCACTTGAATCAGCGTCAAACCCTCTCCAGCAACGTCTCCTAGCTCCCCTCTGCCCTCCGTGCGCGACTGTGCAAATGATTCATAAAAAAACCAAAAAAAACATTATAAAACCTCACTGCCGGAGACCCCCACGATAATTTCGATTGTTATCACGATAAATTCGAATTTATCGCGATAATTTCATAAAAATCGGACAAAAAAAATTACCCACGATAAATTAGTATAAAAATCGTGATAAAATCATTTTATCGAAAAAATCGCAATAAAACGATAAAATCGCAATTTTATTACGATTTTCACAACACTGATACAACTCAACCAAGTTCAACTCATTAAGATCAACCTACGAGTTCAACTTGTAAGTTGGTGTAGGTAGCAGGGTGAACAAGGCTCTACTAAGGGCTTGGAGCAAGACACTACAACCCTCGGAAAACTATTCTTTTGACTACTACAAACAACTGTCCAAACTAGGACTACTCATCCACTAGCAAAAACATCAATACAAGAGGGCTAAACCATACCTTGTTTACTAGCCTTCTGTCATCCCTTTAGACCTCAGCCTTATGCACAATCCCTGAGATTTCAGGCCCTCTGTTGGGGCTTCTATAACTACTGTTACAACCCCACAACTAGGGTTAAAAAATGCCTCTAATAACTGTGTTTAGCTCCTCTAACAATCCCCTTTTGTTCGCTGTCCCTTTATCCCTTTTGCAGTCCATTGCTGGCCTTTTTGGCCCTCCAAAACGGCGCCTACAAGACTCCTCATGCAACTAGGGCACACTCAAAAAATTTTAGACCTGTTTCTTGAGAAAACCGCCCTCAAATTTGGCATAAAATTACCCAAGAAACTATCCACCATGTTGGCTGCAACCTTCCCAACTCAACCTGTTGTCACAAGAAGATAGGACCCAAAACAATCTTATTTCTGTCCTTCACTAGGGCTCCTAGTGATGCGGCTACCACAAAGGTTTTCTCCTTGACAACTTTTCACTTAGGATGTGCTGAAATGAGGCTCCCTCCTTTATTTATATGTCTCTCTAGGCTAACGTCTAGCCCTTCCAAAGGTTTTCTTCAAGTCAAGGCCGACTTGATCCTCTAGCCATTTAGCCCACACAAAACATATACAAAATATTTTCTTGCAATCTACAAGGCCTCTCTTAGTGTTCTTGGCATCCCCTTGCTCCATTAAGGGTGCCCTATAATCTCCAAGTGCCAAGTCATCAAATCCTTGCATGATTTCACACCCACAAGCTTGGGTGCAAAGGCCACCTCTTGGGTACTTAGCCAACAAGGCACTTTTGTGCTGCCAATTCCTCCACAACCCTATACCCAAGGGTTTGGAGTACCTCCCAAGCTACCAATCTCAATAGGTCTTTGAGGCTAGCTATCTGTAGATGATCATAAGAATGTTGGCTGGCAAGTTGAACAAATAGGAGAAAAAAATTCTCCTAGGGGCTAACCACCTAGGTGGGTAATAGGTGCCTTTCCCCTAATATTTCTTGCACTATTGAGTACATGCATGGTCAAGGCTAGATGATGGTTAACAAACAAATAAGAGTTATAAGTTAATCAACTTACACTTGAGGAGGTTTGTACATTTATGGAGGAGAATCTTCATAATGTTTCTCTTCAAGAGGAGGTTTCAAGGTTGAAGATGGGAGTGCACAAAGGTGAGGGCATATTTCAAGGGGAGTTTGGGTGCATTCGCACCTTTAGTGGATTCAGGAGGAGGAGAAGGGATCAAAAAAATTCTTTAACATCCTCAAGTGGAAAGTGGTCGCAGAATAAATGCTTGGTCTTCACAAATCACTTGGCTCTTTCACAAACAACCCTTTTGAGGTCAAGTGTTGGTTCCCATTTTCCTAATATTTTTGCTCCTTTCACTTTGATAAGTCAGCGATAAGTGATCATCCAAAGTGTGAAGACCATGCTTGAAGAGCTCAACCTAGAACTCCTCATTTGCTTCTTTGTTGGTATTCATTATTCTAACTACCTCTAGATGTGAAAAAAAGTAGCTAACAAGTGGGGAAAGAGATAACTTGGATCAAGGGCTACCTAGGGTCCAATGTTATTGAATTGAGACTAAAACTTGTGGAACCAACCAGTCCGACCCATTTGGAGGCAAACCTGGTTTGAATCGGTGCTTTGGACCCATTACTCAGCACAAGTGGGTGACGATTGACCCCATAGGATAATTTTTCTCCTAGATTTTTCTTCAGTTGGCAACCAAAACCCCCAGATAGCCACCAGTGTAGCCAATATTGTGCCAGATGATCTGCGCCCCCTGAGCCAATCATATGTCCCCTCACCCATTTGTTGAGAGCACATGTTTTAAGGTGGGCCATTCAACCCTAAAGGTATGTCTTTCATTGTGCAATCGGGTGCTTATGCTTGTTTTTCCTTGGGCACACGTGGGTATGGATTATTGAGAGACTTGGTAGGAGGAAGGGTCTTTACTATAGTCTTGTTCCCTCACCTTAAATGGGAGGTTAATCCTCAACCCTAGTCCAGTGGGATCTCCCCTATTGGCTTATAGCTTCAAGATGGGCACTACTTGGGAAACCCCAATTTTGGTAGCGTGGTCCCGTTTTCTCGTTTCATGTTTTTCACTCCCTTCTGCACATTACATGCCCTATTTCATCATCTTTTGACTCTAGTTACACATGACCATTGGGTCCACAAGGCTTTGGTACTCCCCCTCCCCTTGTCCACATGTCTAGTTTGGGCATGGAACATTGCCTTGGAGATTTATGTAGCTAAGAAAAAGGATTAAAAGCATATCATGGCCACATACCAAAGGAAATAATATGACAAAATGACAAAGATGACTGGGACAATATATTTGCATGTGGGCAAAATCCAAACATGAGCTCTACCCCTTATCATTATGGCCATCACCCTAGTTCCTAGGGCACCTCTGAGCACCCCCTGCATCATTCAAGAACCCATGCACAAGCCCTTTTAATCATATCACCGCAAGAACCCCTTCAAAAATTCATTTTTTCATGCCCAATGAGAAATTTGCACCAGATGAATGAGATTAGCCCTTTAGGTCTTATAGCCATGGAGAAAAATGCATGTAGCTCCTTCGCAAAAAAAAAAAAAATCAATTTAAAATTTTAACACCACAAAATTTCTCTGAAAGCCCTTCGATTTTAAAGGCTAAAAGAAGCCTCTTTATGCTCATGGCTTAGGGAAAATTGACCCTCAATAGCTCTCGTCCAAGCAATGAAATAACCCAAAACTTTGATTAAATTTTACAAAAAAACTTATGATAATTTTCTCAAATTTAAAAGCCTTAAACCCTTTAAAAATATCGTCTATCTCCGCAAAATGTCCAAGTTAGCAAGGGCTTTTAAATCAGAGAAAGATAACAGCCTCTTTATCTCTCAATCAAAGGAAAAAAGGGCTTCAAATGCTTGTGGCCTTCTCAATAAAAAATTAGAAATCATCTCCAAGCCTTTTAATCATAGATCCTTTGCCAAATTCGAATTTTGAAGTCTTCAAACCCTAACAGCTAGAATAGGCACAGAAGCAGTAGAAAAGGAGGGGTTTTAAAAGCCATGAGCAAGGGATTTGATCTTCAAAAAAAATTTAAATTTTTTCTTAATGCCCAACCAATCCACTCGCAAATAAAAGTCACAAAAATTTCAAGAGAAAACCTCCTTCCTTCAACTGGATCTGCGCAAGCCAAAGAGATAAGAAAATACAAGATGAGCAAAATTAAATTACAAGGGTTAGGATATATATACAACTTTATTTACAAGAAATTACAAATGCCAAGTCAAAGGAGTGTGAATATTTGCATCGTCATAGTAATGGGACTACAATCGCAAGTTGTAGTGAACATAAACCAAGCTCTCTGCACGGTCTAAATTTATCCTATTCCTTTTAACATTGTGGATGAAAGAATAGGATCTCCTGCACCTCTTTGCAAAAGAAGTGTTTACCACCTGCAATAGCACTTGAAATGCCAAAGTTTGTAGTAGTGGAGTAGCACCTCCATGCATGTTCCACCACTCAAGAGAAGATAAATTCTCTCAATCTCTAATTGCATTGTTGCTCCCAAATGGACCAGTGCCAAGCATATAGTTTCTCAAATGTCTATGGAGCATGATTGAATCCTCATCAACGACTACTTTATCCAATGCTTTCATATAACTAGAGATAACCTCTGGATCTAGGTGTGGTTTTCTCCTGCCCCCGCCCCCCCAAGGTGCTGGTGTTGAAAGCCATGATGGGTGATAGTATTTAGGTGTTAGAGCATAAGCTAAGGCATGCAATGGAATGTTTAGCATTTCCCATCGTTTTTCCACCTTGGCACGAATATAATTGTACAAGGCAATATCTCTAGGCTCAACAATGTCCTTAATCTGCCCCAACATACCATCCATTTTCTCATACACCTCCACAATTATTGGTCGATCTGAATATGCAAACTAGATCATGTAATAAATAGGTTTGGTGAATTACAAAACATATTTAATCTGTGACCAAAAGTAGTTGTCAAGAATAGTGTCCTTGACTACATTAGCGCCATCTCTATTAATGTTAATGCCATCCCATGATTCAGAGGTCACCATCTTAGTTAAAGCTTGTCTCACCTTCACTATCCACCTAAAGGTGAGGTAATAACTTGCAAATCTTGTTTTTGAAAGTTTAAGCAACTGCAACTTGGAGTAAGTGCCATAAAAGTAGTTTATCCTTGTATGCCCTATGATAAATTTAATGAGTTGGTTCCCTCTCTTGTAAAGCTCAATAATCCATCCACATTCTTTATGCTTCACAATATCATGCATCTAAAGGTTTACTGTGTGCACCAAGCACTTGGACCAAAAGATGTGTGGATGAGCATGCTCAGTAATTTTTCCTGTTGCCTTACAATTTGTTGCACTATCAATGATCACTTTGACCACATTATTAGGACCAACATCTTTGATTGATTGAAATAGGAGATTTGCAATTGTTTGGAAAGTTGCACTAATGGAGGAGTTATGACTTGCAAGAAACACTGCACAACTAGCAGAAACACCAAGAACATCTATCAAATGTTGGTTTCTAACATTTGTCCACCCATCTGATACAATGCATACCCCAAAATCCGCCCACTCATCTGTAAAATGTGTCAAAGATTTTTGAACCTTTGGTTTTTCTCTTTCTAATAACACAATTCTAGCTTTCTCATAATTGGGGATCTTGTATCCTTTTGGGCTTCATTGATGGCCTTAACCATATCATGCCAATAGGAAGAGCAAAGCACATTGAATGGTACACCGCAAGCACAAAGAAATCAGACCACCTTTCCATCCACATCATCCCTCCCAACAACATCCAAGAAATCCCCTATTGTTCTTCTACTTCCAGAGGTTGCAGAAGCACCATGAGGAAATGAGCTACCAAATATAGAAGTTGCACTTAATTCAGAATGAGTTTTTTATTTTTTGTTTTTTTGTTGTGCAACCTCCTCTATTTCAACATATTTTTGTCTTTGTTCCTTTGAAATCTTAGGGCAAATTGTTATCCCCATGGGATCCTTTTTCTCATCACTCTCGATCACCCCACAAATATGCTTTCTCACACAGGTATATGAACCACTATATGGTTTTCCTCCATGACAACCATGAGTGCACACAAACTTGTAGCTTCCGCCACCTTTTCCCCCCTTAAGTTTGGTCACATAATTCCACAAGAGTGTCAATGCTTTCCCCTCATGCATTTCAATGTCCTCATGAAACCCTTCCTCATCATACATTGGATAACTCATATGGGTACCATTATCCTCTTCTTCTTCTCCCCTTCTATTCCTACCCACCACCATCGTGAAAACCAAAAGTGGAATGATACATATAAGCCAAAAGAACACCATTTTGGAATATGAATATAGATGGAAAACCTGCAATGAAATGAGCAAGAAGAATGAAAGAGAAAGAGTAGGAGAGAGAGAAGAAAAATACAAACAGTGACAAAAAAATGAGGGAGTTTGGGTTTGCACTTACCTCTTTAGCTCTTGTAGATGACAACCCTTTTTTACTCCTTGTTCACTCCTCCTAGCTCCTCTTTCACTCCACCAAGCTCTCCTCAAGCCTTTCTTCTCCAAGCTCTCCAAAGATGCAAGAATGAGGGAAAGAGAGGAGGAAATTGCTTTCAACCCCCTCTATATTTTCCCTAACTCACCATAAAGCCACCCCAAACCCAAGTTAGAAGCTATAAAAAAAGGAAAAATTTGTTGGTCACGGAAGCACCCATCGAGCCTCAGAAGCGCTCGTGAGATGCTTGGATTTGTGACCGATCCGCTGTGGATCTGAGGCGGATCTCCATCCAAAAAAGCGATTCTGAAATCTGGAAACGTGGGTTCGAGCCCTCACAGTTACAGATTTTCAGGAATACCCTAAATTTGGCGGAACCACGGATCCAATTTTTGTATCTACATTTCTACCAGAGGATCCCCCAAGGATCCGTACGGGATTCGGTTTTGCCTTTGCATCCTTGGGAGGGGGGAAGAATTGAGCAACACTAGGGTGACCCCATATGAGAAATTTTCTCCTAGATTTGTTTTTAGTCGACAGCTAGTAGCCCTTGAAAGCCACCCGTATAGCCGATATTGTGCTAGATGATCTCTGCTCCCTGAGCCAATCATATGTCCCCTTGCCCATTTGTTGAGAGCGTATATTTGAATATGGGCCATCCAACCCTAAAGGTATGTCTTTCATTATGCAATTGGGTGCTTACGCTTGTTTTTCCTTGGGCACACTTGGGTATGGATTATTGGGAGACTTGGAAGGAGGAAGGGTTTTGACTATAGTCTTGTTCCCTCACCTTAAATGGGGGGTTAATCCTCAACCCTAGTCCAATGGGACCTCCCCTCTTGGCTTATAGCTTCAGGATAGGCACTACTTGGGAAACCCCAATTTTGGTAGCGCAGTCCCGTTTTCTCGTTTCATGTTTTTCACTCCCTTTGACACATTACATGCCCTATTTCATCATCTTCCCACTCTAGGTACACATGATCACTGGGTCCACAAGGCCCTGGTACTCCCGCTCCCCTTGTCCACATGTCTGAGTTAGGCCTGGAACATTGCCCTGGAGGTTTATGCAGCTAAAAGAAAGATTAAAAGCATATCATGGCCACATACAAAAGGAAATAATACCACACAATGCAAAAGATGATTGGGACAATATATAAGCACATGGGCAAAAGCCAAACATGAGCTTTACCCCTTATCATTATGGCCATCACCCTAGTTGCTAGGGCACCTCTAAACACCCCCTACATCATTAAGGAACACATGCAGAAGCCCCTTTTATCCTATCTCCTAAAAAAATATCAAAGAGGAACCCCTTCAAAAATTTGATTTTCTTGCCCAATGAGAAATTCGCACCAGATGAATGAGATTAGCCCTTTAGGACTTGTGGCCAAGAAGAAAAATGCCTGCAGCCTTCCAAAAAAAAATTCAATTTAAAATTTTAAAGCCACAAAAAAATTCTTTGAAAACGCTTCGATTTTAGAGACTAAAAGAAGCCTCCTTATGCTCATGGCTTTAGAGAAAATTGACCCTCAATAGCTCTTGGCCAAGCAATGAAATAGCCCAAAACTTTTGATTAAATTTACAAAAAAAATTATGATAATTTTCTCAAATTTTGAAAACCTTAAACCCTTAAAAAATCTCGTCTATCTCTGCAAAATGTCCAAGTTAGCGAGGGCCTTTGAATAAGGGAAAGAGAACAACCTCTTTAGCTCTCGATCAAAGGAAGAAAGGGCTTCAAATGCTTGCAGCCTTCTCAATAAACATTTCGAAATCAGCTCCAAGCCTTTTAATCATAGATCATTTGCCAAATTCGAATTTTGAAGCCTTCAAAACCTAGCAGCTAGAATAGGCGTAGAAGTAGTCAAAAAGGAGAGTTTTAAAAGCCACGAGAAAAGGATTTGATCGTCAAAAATATTTCAATTTTTTTTCTTGATGCCCAACCAATCCACCTACAAATAAAAATTACAAAAATTTCAAGAGAAAACCTCCTTCCTTCAACTGGATCTGCACAAGCCAAAGAGATGAGCAACTACAAGATGAACAAATTTATATTACAAGCGTTAGGATATATATACAAATTTATTTACAAGAATTTACAAATGCCAAATCAAAGGAATGTGAGTATTTGCATCATCATAGTAATGGGACAATAAGTGAACACAAACAAAGGTCTTTGCCCTATCTAAATTTAACCTATTCCTTTTAACATTGTGAATGAAAGAATAAGAGCTCCAACACCTCTCTGCAGAAAAAGTGTTTACTACCTGTGATAGAACCCAAAATGTGAAAGTTTGTAGTAGTGAAGTAGCGAAGTTTGTAGTAGTGAAGTTTCTACATGTTCCACCACTCAAGAGAAGATAAATTCTCTCGATCTCTAATTATATGATTGCTCCCAAATGGACCTGTTGACCACTAGTGTGGCACCTGAGAATTATTTGAAGACTCCATGCCCAAGAATGTCCCAAAGGATGCTTGTACTATCAGGCATCATCATATTACCAGAGTTTTTAAACTCTACTTCTTATCATTTTCTGTTGTACCCAGATTCCACATCCTTGCAGGGAATTGTAATAAGTGATGCTAGTATGATGAGTTTTGAGTCATGTAATAGGCCTAGGTAGTTTGATACCTTGTCATCAAGTGAATATTACTCTAGGAGGTTTTTTTACTTGTTTAATTATCATCTCCCTACCAGGACTTAATAATTGATTGAGCCTTTTCCTCCAAATATACTCTAAATCCGGAGTACGGTTTGATGGTGAGGCCTTGGGTGAGTCTTAGTGTCTAAGGTTAGTATATATTACCATACTAGATCACACAAAATATTTTGTGGAATTTGATTAGGTCTAGGGGGTCATTTTTTAATTTTTTTAATTTTCCGCAAGGTGGAAAATGGAATAAAATTTGTATCTGAAATGTAATAAGCAATGTTTTAAAACTCTGGCTCTGGTTCAGAAACGGCCGAGGATTGGTTCTGACTCTGACTCCGACTCGGTATCGACTCGATCGGTTTGATTTCAACGACTCAATCATAAAAATACATTAAATATTTATTTTTTTATAAAAAAACATAATTTTAAAGATTTTCATTCATGCTTCCAAACACAAAGCTTTAGAATATAGAGAGAAGACAACATATGATCAAAGTAGGCTCATGAGTATATCCATTATGTCAAAATGGCACCCAGTGCACTGTCCAATACATACATGAATAATGATATGGAGATCAAAACAAAAACACATAACCAAGGAGGCTAGAAATGGCCTCTACAACAAAAGTAAACTGTGAAACATCACTAGTCACCAGTACTACTGGCTACTCCTAGAGGAGCCAACATCATCTGGCTCAAACTCTGAATTAGATTCAGACAGGGAAACCCATGGCTCCTCCTCATCATCATCCCCAACTACAATTGTAGAAGTGGTAGCACTAGCAAGCCGTGCAGCAACTGCACACTGAGATAGACGAGATATGTGCTTCCATCATGGCTGAGTAGAGGAAGCACCTGCAACTGTAGGACTTGGGGCTGGGCTTGAGGCTAGTACAAGTGGATCTACATTCAATTGAACATTTTGCTCAACTAATGCCTTCATCTGTAAATCCAAATCAAGCCCAATATCCTCATCAGAATCAAACTTTGCTAAATGACTCTCCACTACCCAATTTGATGTTGGATCAATATCTTCCAACACAATGGGACCTGAATCAGATCTTTTGTTCAGCAATTTATTGCATCTGAGTTGGAGGTTGTATTGGACATAGACTAGATCATTTAACCGTTTTTTATCCAAACGATTTCTCTTCTTCGTGTGAATGCTCTCAAAGATAGACCAATTGCGCCCACACCCAGTAGCACTGCAAGTTTGACTCAAAATACGAATTGCAAACTTCTACAACTAAAGAAAATGGCTACCAAATGCCTCCCACCATTGTGCTGTAAAAAACATAGTTATGTAATGAGTTAGCTCAACAAATTATATCCAATTTTGAAATTATAACAATTTAACAAAATAAGAATTTGAAAATTGAAATTGTTTGTTTACCTGGCTCATCTGCTTTCCTTGCAATCCTTGCTAGGTTCTTACCATAGGTACCTGTGGCTCTGCTGAAAGAAGTGACTTGTCGGTGTATCTCCAACTGATCACTCTCCATTGGGACCATGCGATCAATGCATTCAATCAATCCATCTCTAACCTCCCCAATCAAAGCTCCTCCCCAATCAAAGCTCCTCCCTCCAGAGCTTTATAATGATACCTTGGGTTCAAGAAAAACCTAGCTGCATATATAGGGCGATGGAGTTGATTGTTCCATCTTTCATCAATGATTGCCCAAATGGGCGCATACTTAGCCACTCTATCCTTGTATGATGCCTTTCTTTTCTCCTTTGCTTGATCAATAGCCTCATAAATGAAGTCCATAGCCAATCTTTCCCCATCCACCAACTGCAACACCTTAACCAGTGGCTCAACAACCTTCACAATCTCTGCTACCCTTTTCCAAAATATCTCTTTATTAACTTTCATATTTCAAATCTTTGCCATCCTGTTTGTGAGATCAATGGCTTTCATTCCATTCATCACTGGAAAACAACTTTTGCAAGTTTCTATGTTGGGAAAGCATGGATTGCAATGTCAAAAAATGAGTTGCAAATCTAATGATGGTAGGCCTAATAATATCACTACCCCCTGTGTGTTTCCTCATCAGGCTCAAAATCCATGAATGATTGTAGATACATTTTGTTATGCTTTTGGCATGCTCTATAGTGTTCTTGACTCAATCTAATTTGCCAATATCCTCAAGCATGAGGTCTATGCAATGTGCAACACATGGGGTCCAAAAGATGGTTTTGTGTTTTTTCTCTAACAATTTACCGGCAAGAACATAGTTAGAGGGATTATCTATGATGATTTCAACAACATTAGCCACTGCCACCTCCTCAACAACATCATCCAACATTTGAATCAACAATTGTGCATCTTTCACCCTATCAGATGCATCAACTGATTTTAGAAACATGGTTCCCTGTGAGCAAAAGATAAGCAAGTTTATGATGGTAGGGTTCCTTTGATCAGTCCATCAATCTAACATGATGGTGCATCCTGGTTTTGCCCATGAGCTTTTGAAATCTTTCAAATACTCATCAGTGGAGGAAATTTCTTTTCGTAAAGAGACCCCCTTAACTCATGCATAGTAGGGCCTTTGAATCCCTTTACAGCAGAAAATATGGCATCAAACATAGGCTCATAATATGGTGAATGGGAAGCATTGAAGGGGATATCATAATCATACCACCATCTCGCTATGTAGTCATAGGCAGTCTCTCTCAATTATTTCTTCCAATGGTCATCTAAAGTGGGCTACATATGACATCTACTAGCTTGAGGATCATGTGCATTTGATGGAGAGGAGGGTGTGAAATAACTTTTGATATCACCCCGCTTTTTCATTTCACCCTTACCCTTTTCTTGCATAGACGCCAAAGAGGGAGGAACATAGAGAAAGGGGTTGGATGCATTAGTACAAGCGATAGATGAAGAGCCCTCAAAATCAAAATGGGGGTTGGTAGCCATCATTTGTTGTATACACCTTTTCCTCCCAATTTCAGCCTGTATTTCTCTTTGCCTAGCTTTTTCTTGCTCAAACTTCTCAAAGTTATTTAGCAACTCCTTCCTAATCTCCCCAATTTGTTCTGATAGTGCTTCACATGGAGTAATTTGGCCTCTAATATCAGCCGAGTGTTGTTTCATCCTATGAATGCCCCCTCCACCCTCCTTAATTTTTCTATGACAAAATTTGTAATGCATTTGATTGTCAATCATTTCAGCATATGCCCAAGCAACATCTTCCACTCTAGGAGCCATTTTTTGACTTGGAAATGAAAGGAAAAAAATCTAAAAATAAAAACAAAAAAATAGCATTGCTTCAATGTTCATTTCTTTTACAAAAAATGCTCTTTTCAATTTCAAGTTTTACACAAAAAAAAAACAAGCAAAACAGATTTTAGAAGTGAAAAAAAAAAATACCTCTAGGCACAAACCACCTCCTCAATGCTGTTCCAACAAACCAACTCCTCACTGCTACTCCAATGGTTGCCCAAGAAGCTCCTCACTGCTGCTCCAAAAACAAACTCCACACCTCTTCACAAACTCCTCACAAATTCTCACACAAATGCAATTAGATAGTTGTGAGGAAACGAGAGGGGGTTGGGTAGCTTTTATAGGGTTGGAAGAGGTAAATGGACCTAAAAAACACTTTAAAGCAAATTAGAATTGACTGTGGGGTCCAATTCCCCAGCCAAAATAACTCGTTGGTCGTGCGTGTGAGTGGTTGGCTGAGTAGGTGTCTGCCTCGGACGACTCGGTAACAAACCGGCTAGTCGGGTCATTTCCTCCACCAAGCCGACCCAGCCAGGCCTTGGCTCGTTCTGGTTTGGCTGAGTCGAAGCCGACTTGGCCATTTTTAAAAAAAATTGTAATAAGTGATGCCTCGAGAAATTGTAAGGGGTATGAGTAATAAAAATTGAACCTCTCACCCTAAACTTTCTACTAAAACACTTTGAGGGGTCAAAAATGTGTTCTAGGACCTCAAAACCCACTTTTCCTAAGTTTAGTGGAAAAGGTGGCAATAAATTAAGCCAACAATTAAATAAATGGAGAAACATAAATATCCACACATGCTAAATGATGTGGAAATGAGGTGGAAAATCATGGAGGAGTTAAAGTGAACGCCTAAAATCAAGGAAAGAACATGTGCTCAAGAAAATCGAATTTCTAGCAATAAATGAGGAAGCCGTTATTTGGAAAATTCGAATTTGTGAAGTTAATGCACATTTGGGAGGATTTGGGATAATATTTGGTGGAGATTTTTGTGGGAAATTGTCCCCACATTGGTCCCCACCCATATTCACTTGTAATTTCATCATGGAATTTGAATTTGCTTGTGGGATTCTTGATGCCACTTGGGAAATTCGAATTTGCATGAAGGTTCTTTGAGATTGTCACCATTTGCCTTGGGATTGGCTCCCAGGCCTCTATATAATAAGAGTTTCGTTCTCTCACTATGTAATCTGAAATATGAGCTATTGTGCTTAAGGATACTCTATTGGATTGTACACTCTTTGCAAATAAATACAAAAGACTTTGGGTTTACATTTGAGGTGTTCTTCTCCTTGTGTGTGGTAACTTCTTGATATTCTTGCTCTTATATTTCTACTTGCTTCATTATGTTATTATTTCCATGGTTTTTTCAAGTTATGTTGATACTGAACGATCTCATATTAGCATAAGGATTATTTACATATTCTAGATTGAGAAATGTTTTAGTAGATGTCAAATATATCTCTAGAATTTTCTCTTCATTGCATTTGATTAAGCCCATGTGGATCTACTATGTTCATGTGAATTTGTGTAGAAAATATTTCTTTGATCAAGCTTCAAGCGTGAGGGGAAGTTCTTGGGCGAACCAACCCACTCTTGAAATATTCAAGAACCCACATTTGTCAATTTCCAAAGTCTTATCATTTGTATTTGTCTTGCAGGGTTTTATTTTGAGTTTTGGGCTCCTATCTCTAGCTTCATAATTCAATATTTATTTCTCAAATATTGTGCTTCATTTGCTAATATCTTGCTATTTTAGAGCTAAATCATGGCTAAGCAAAGAGGAGAGTTTACTTATACTCTTTGGCTTAACATTTTGTAGATTATAATGTACACATACTTTGTAATTTTATTGAGCTAATACTTGGTTTGTTTTGCAGTCTTCTCTAACTTGTGTCTTGTGACAGTTTGCAAGATTTGTCTTTGAAAACTATTAAAAAGTGTGTGCAGGACCTTGGGCTCTCAAATGAAGATCAATTCTCTCTCTCTTGGCCGTGGGCATTGAGAGACTTTCTTTAGCAAGGTTGAGTTCCTTTTGGGGCTGCATTTTCTCTCTCTTGGCCATGGGCTCAAAGAGACTTAGCCTCTCTTCTCTTCTTGTAAAAATATGAATTTTCTTGTGCTCTTCTTTGTCCTCAATTGCCGAAATAACTTATCAAAGAAAAGTCTATATCTTAAAGGCTTCATTGCAAAATACTTTCCTTGAGTTTGGAGGAGGCTTCATGGTCTCTTGCCTCTTGTAAATTAATAAAATTTCTGATTTTTGGGAGTGTGGGTTTTACCCATTGGCATCCCTATCTCTCCACTTTGGGAGAAAACTTGTGGTTGGTTTGATTTGTTGATTTTCGATTCTCTTGTCACTTACATGCATGCTTCAATTTGCTAATTAACACAACCATGCATCTCACTTAATTTGCTAAAGTTCTCTACAATTTGCTTGTCATTTACATTTATTGCTACAAGTCACAAGTTACAGTTTATTTCATAGCAATTCATTTTTCTGCAAGCATCTCTATAACTTGATATATTTTAGCTTGGGTATTGTCTAAATTTCATTTATGCTTCACTATTATGGAACAATTTCACATGTTAAATTTTGATGCATTGTGTATTTGGGCAATTTCATTTTTCAAAGAAACAATTTATTTTATGTCAAACTAATCTCTCAAGTTGAAGTCTCTTTCCTTTTTGCAAGGCTATTTTGAGTATAATCTTGAGTTTATTTTTCACAAGCATTGGCATTTATTTTACATGCAAATCAATTGCTCATAAGTTTCAAGTTTGCTTTTGGTGGATTGTTAATTTATTACAAGTCAAAGCAAATACTTTCACTTCACAATGTTACATGTTATAAAGCTTATGCAATCTTGTTTTTAAAGCATCTCTATTCTTTATATAGCAGTTGCAAATTTACTTGCTTGTCATAGTAGGCATCTTAACTTAGTTGCACATTTAAAATCAACCTCCAAGCATAAGCTTGGTTCATAGAAATCATAAAAAAACACTTTCTTGGAAAGTTCTTCCATTTGATACGAAGTAAGGTAAAAGCAATGTGACCCTGCAGTTATGAAGGTGGCTTGTCCCCTTGTAGGAACGAAGGCACACGCTGGCTCATAAGACTCAGGGGACGGATATCGTTAATGACATCTCTGTGTCCTTGACCCCTCTTTCTTATAGTCACCCCAATTTTTACCCCTTTGGTAAGAGCTCAAGAGGAGGACTTCTCACCTAGATTAGGCATTTTAGATTAAAAATAACCAAGATAATTGCATTCAAATCTAGTATAGGTGCATTTCATTCTAATACATCTCATGGTTTTACTTGCAATTGTTCATTTTACTTGTCATTATTGAATTGAATACTTTGTTTTGGCAAACATTATTTCATCCATATTTTGCAAGTAGAATACTAATTGTTTTCCTTTTGCAAGATATCCTTGTCTGCTTTGATTTAGCAATTGATCATATATATTTGAAGGCATACTTATATCTTGTATTGATTATTTCATTGTGCTAACATTTTCTTGTTTCACTTTCAGGATTACTTATGGTTTATTTGAAAGCATTTCATTTATATTAAGCAAATATATTTCATTTTTGAGCAATACTTTAAAAGGCACTGGTCTTTCATATGCTTATGCTTATCTCGTGTTGATGGTTGTTAATGGTTATTTCATTTCATATTGCTCACATCATATTTGCTTGTAATCTTAAAAAGTAATCCATTTCACTCTAACATTCTCCTAGAAACCTCAATCTTTTACTCAGTTTTCTTTTAGGGACCACCCCCATAGTTAGCCTAGGAGATAGCTTAAATGGAGAGAGTTGGGAATAGGTGACAACTGCTTCTTTTACTTCCTTGCCACCAACCACACCTTGTAGGGTTAAAGGCTTTTCTCACTAACTATAGGTAGGTGTAGGCGAGAAGGTCAATAGTACCAGTGTCAAACGTATAGTTGCTCAAATGTCTATGGAGCATGCTACGGAGCATGGCAAACTCCTCATCTCGGACTAATTTATCCAATGCTTTCATATAACTAGATAAAACCTCTGGATCTAGGTGTGGTTTTCTCCTGCTCCCTCTGGATTTGGTACGAAGTAAGGTAAAAGCATTGTAACCCTGCAATTATGAAAGTGGCTTGTCCCCTTGTAGGAATGAAGGCACACACTGAATCATAAGACTTAGGGGACGGATATCGTTAATGACATCTTTGTGCCCTCAATTCCTCTTTCTTATAGTCACCCCAATTTTTACCCTTTGATAAGAGCTCAAGAGGAGGACTTCTCACTTAGATTAGGCATTTTAGATTAAAAAGAACCAACATAATTGCATTCAAATCTAGTATAGGTGCATTTCATTCTAATACATCTCATGGTTTTACTTGCAATTGGTCATTTTACTTGTCATTCTTGAATTGAATACTTTGTTTTGGCAAGCATTATTTCATCTATATTTTGCAAGTAGAATACTAATTACTTTCCTTTTGCAAGATATCCTTGTGTGCTTTGATTTAGCAATTGATCATATATATTTGAAGGCATCCTTATATCTTGTATTGATTATTTCATTGTGTTAACATTTTCTTGTTTCACTTTCAGGAATACTTATGCTTTATTTGAAAGCATTTCATTTATATTAAGCAACTATCTTTCATTTTTGAGCAACACTTTAAAATGCACTAGTCTTTCATATGCTTATGCTTATCTCATGTGTTGATGGTTATTTCATTTCATATTGTTCACATCATATTTGCTTGTAATCTTAAAAAGTAATCCATTTCACTCTAACATTCTCCTAGAAACATCAATTTTTTACTCGATTTTCTTTTAGGGACCACCCCCCATAGCTAGCCTTGGAGATAGATTAAACAGAGAGAGTTGGGAATAGGTGACAGCCCCTTCTCTTAGTTCCTTGCCACCAACCACACCTTGTAGGGATAAAGGCTTTTCTCACTAACTATAGGTAGGTGTAGGCGATAAGGTCAACACGACCAATGCCAAACATATAGTTGCTCAAATGTCTATGGAGCATGCTACAGAGCATGGCAGACTCCTCCTCATCTGGGACTAATCTATCCAATGCTTTCATATAACTACATAAAACCTCTAGATCTAGGTGTGGTTTTCTCCTGCTCGCCCCCCAAGTCCTGGTGTTAAAATCCATGATGGGTGATAGTATTTAGGTGTCAGAACATATGCTAAAGCATGCAATGGAATGTTTAGCATTTCCCATTGTTTTTCCACCTTTGCACGAATATAATTGTACAGCGTGATATCACTAGGCTCATCAATGTCTTTAATTTTCCCCAACATGCTATCCATTTGCTCATACACCTCCACAATTATTGTCCGATCTGAATCTGCAAACTTGATCATGTAATAAATTCGTTTGGTGAATTACAAAACATATTTAATCTATGACCAAAAGTAATTGACAAGAATAGTGTCATTGACTACATCAGCACCATCTCTATCAGTGTTAATGTCATCCCATGATTCATAGGTCACCATGTTAGTTAAATCTTCTCTCACCTTATCTAGTTGCCTAAAGGGGAGGTAATAACTTGCAAATCTTGTTTTTAAAAGTTTAAGCAACTGCAACTTGGATTAAGTGCCATAAAAGTCGTTTACCCTTGTATACCCTATGATAAATTTTTAATGAGTCGCTTCCCTTTCTTGTAAATCTCATTAATCCATCCAAATTCTTTATGCTTCACAATATCATGCATCAAAAGGTTCAATGTGTGCACCAAGTACCCAAACCAAAAGATGTGTGGATGAGCATGCTCTATAATTTTTCTTGTTGCCTAACAATTTGCTACATTATCAGTGATCACTTGAACCACATTATTAGGACCAACATCTTTGATTGATTGCAATAGGAGATTTGCAATGTTTTGGGAGTTGCATTGATGAAGGAGTCATGACTTGGAAGAAACACTGCACCACTAGCAGAAACATCAAGAACATTTATCAAATGTTGGTTTCTAACATTTGTCCACCCATCTAATACAATGTATTACCCTAGAATCCACCCACTCATTTGTAAAATGTGCCAAAACTCTTTAAACCTCTGCTTTTTCTCTTTCTAATAACACAATTCTAGCTTTCTCATAGTTGGGGCTCTTGTATGCTTTTGGGGCTTCATTGATGGCCTTAACCATATCATGCCAATAGGGAGAGCGAAGCACATTGAACAGTACATTGCAAGCATAAAGAAATCAGACCGCCTTTCCATCCACATCATCCATCCCAACAACATTCAAAAAATCTGACATTGTTCTTCTACTTCCAGAGGTTGCAGAAGCACCATGAGGAGATGAGCTACCAAATCTAAAGATTGCACTTGATTCAAAATGAGCTCTTTGTTTCTTATTTTTCTGTTGTGCACCCTCCTTTATTTCAACATATTTTTGTCTTTGTTCCTTTGAAATCTTAGGGAAAATTGTTATCCCCACGAGACCCTTTTTCTTATCACTCTCCATCACCCCACAAGGTTACCTCCTCACACGGGTATATGAACCACTATATGGTTTTCCTCCATGAAAACCATGAGAGCACACAAACTTGTAGCTTCCACGACCTTTCCCCCCCTCAATTTTGGTCACATAATTCCACAAGGGTGTCAATGCTTTCCCCTCATGCATTTCAGTGTCCTCTTCAAACCCTTCTTCGTCATCATACATTGGATCACTCATATGGGTACCACTATCCTCTTCTTTTTATCCCCTTCCATTCCATCTCCCCACCACCATCATGAAAACCAAAAGTGGAATGATACATATAAGCCAAAAGAATGCCATTTTAGAATTTGAATATAGATGGACAACCTACAATGAAATGAGCAAGAAGAAAGAATGGGAAAGCATAGGATAGGGAGGAGAAAAATACAAACAACAATGACAAAAAAATGAGGGAGTTTGGGGTTTTCACTTAACACTTTAGCTCTTGTAGATGGCAACCCTTCTTTACTCCTCCAACCTCCTCCTTCTTTACTCCCCCTAGCTCCTCCAAGCTCTCCTCAAACCTTTCTTCTCCAAGCTCTCTTCTCCTCTCTTCTCCAAGCTCTCCAAAGATGCAAGAATGAGGAAAAGAGAGGGGGAAATTTCTTTTAATCCCCTCTATCTTTTCACTAACTCACCATAAACCCACCCCAACCCAAGTTAGGAGCTAAAACAAATATTAAAAAATAGGAAAAATTCGTTGGCCCATTGAAGCGCTTCTCGAGCCTCATAAGTGCTTGGGTCTGCTCGGATTTGTGCCCAATCTTCCACAGATCCAAGGCAGATCTCCATTCGAAAACACGGTTCCAAAATCTGGAACCTTTGATCGGGCCCCCGCAGTTCCAGATTTCCGGGAATCACCGAAATTTGTCGGAAGCAATATTCTTGTCCAATAGCTCTTTCTTAGTAATTTCTTTTCTCTCTTTTGCTTGGGCTTTGTCTTCACTTGGGCTCTGATACCATGTCAATTTTAGTTAACAATGGTAAGTTCTATGCTTAGCACCTATGAAACCAGATTCGTCCAAAACAGGCCATGTGTCTGAATCCCACGAATCTGACACGATTCGATGGAAATTCGAATCCAAAAATGGGACACCATGTGTCCTAACAGGACACCATCGAATCTCGATCGTGTCCCATTAGGACACATCGTATCCTAATTTTGGGATATGAATCCTAAAAAAGTGAGGGTTTATGAGGTTTATGAGGGACGTTTTATGAGGGTTTATGAGGGAGGGTTTATGAGGTTTGTGAGGGTTTATGCAAATATTTGAATTTTGTATGTACTATGCATGCTATAATGTTACTAACTTATTTTGTAAACAATGAAACTAACATTTAGATGAAGATCTATGTTTGAAATCAATGAATTTGTATCATTAATGAGAATTTGTGTAAGAAATATTTACTTTTTAATACATACATATATATATATATATATATAACGAATCCTACATGTCTTGTCCCTGGGGGTCAACGTGTCTGAATCCGACACTCGAATCCCTGTATCCTACGAATCCCGAATCCTTGTGTCAAGTGACTTAGCTTACCACAATTACTTCAATGTTCCTTTAGCAGCCCAATGACAATTCCAATTTAGATCTTCGGTAGCAATCACACTAACCATTAATCACATTGACAGTAAAAGTAGATATAACACGAAACAAAATGCAAAAGACAAGCCAAGACAATAGAACACCAGATTTGGCGGATGCCAGGGAAAAACCCCAATGTGGGGAAAACAATTTGATCCATTCTTCTTATTATTGTATTGGAGTGTTAAGCAGAGAGAGAGAGTATACAAAAGTCAAATTGACTTGCAAAATTCAAAGTCAAAACAACGATGTCAAAATATGCAGTTAGCGGTAGTCAAATAAACCCTAAACAGAAAGTCAATGTTGGTCAAAGCAGCAATAAAATGTCCTCAAAACAGCGCAATCTTCCCCAATCTAATTCGGCTTGATCAGGGGGTCAAATTCAGCCCAAAACAGTCACAAAATTTGGGGTCAAACTGCTGACTTGAAATCTGTAGTTAACCTGTAATTTGGTTTGCGGTCAAAGTGCTCAGATTGCCTCGGTTCCTATGCCAAAAGATGCGACCTGCTGAGACAAAAATATCCCCAAAAGATCGAAGTCAAATGATGCCCAAAAGGTGTTGTTCAACGCTGGTCAAACTGCAGTCAACTCTGTAATTTTAGCAAGAATGCCCAATGATGCATGAACTAATGAGAGGAGAGAGAATGTATGAATGATTAAGATTCCAAATGAGGTGAAAGGTCACTTGTATTTATACAAGTCGTTGAGGGCGAAGTGACATATCCATTGGGCTTTCTAAGCCTACATGATGATGTGGCCAACCTTGACAATTTGCACGTGTGGGCATAAACTCAAAATCACACTTCTGCTTGTCCAAATGAGATAGATCTTTATATCAATTTTGGTCCTTTCGAAAAGAGGAATCTAACGCAATCATCATCATCAAATGAGTCGTCCTAAGGTGGAATTTGGCCCTAGTTGCCAATTTTAACAGTTTTTGGTTGACCAGTTTTGTTGTTTGGTTTTTTTACTAGTTTCCATTCAGTTCAGACCGATTCCCGGTTTGAGGGGTTAACCAGTTCGATGACTGGCCTCGTTCGAATAGCTTTGCCTAGGATGAAGATCATGTATGCCTTCAACGTTTCGTTGTGGCCAACAAAGTAACCTCGCTCTGCAATTTCATCTAGCTTCAAACACGTTTCCCTTGGAATGTGATAGTATTCTAGGCAGTGAAGTGACTAAAATCTGTCTTATTCTCGATGAAAGCCTCCTCAGGAGTCATCTTGCCAAGCGCTCTATGTGGGACTTTGTTCTAAATATAAATTGTCATATTACATGCCTCTGTCCATAGATAGCGTGGGAGATCCTGGTCATACATCATCGCTTGTGCTACCTCCGAAATAGACCAATTCTTCCTCTCAGCAACCCCATTCTACTGCGGGTTGTAAGGAACCATCCACTCTCTCCTTATTCTTGCCCTGGTACAAAACTCTTGGAAGTCCTTACTAGTGTACTCTCCTTCGTTATCTGACCGAAGAGTCTGGATCTTTTTGCCCATCACATTCTCCACACGAGCCTTAAACTCCTGAAAGCGATTGAAGACCTCATCCCTGGTCTTCAAGAAATACATCTAGGTCTTAGAGAAATCATCGATAAAAGTACAAAAGTACTCATACCCTCTAAGACATTTCAATGACATAGGCCCACATATATCAGAATGTACAAGGTCTAGAAATCCCTGCAATCTATTGTCACTCCTTGGAAAAGATGCTTTCACAAACTTCCCCAACACACATCCTTGCACACATCATTGTACTCTGTGCTCACCTCCATAACACTTGTCACTGTCTCACGAAGCAATTTAAGCGCTCCATGATGAATATGGCCCATCCTCCTCTGCCATAGCTACTCCTAGTCTCTCAGACTGTTGTTGCTAACTAGTTCCTTGGGCGTGTCCATGTGCATCTTGTATAATCGACTGCTCCTCACCCCAACTACTATAGGTGACCTCCAATCCTTGTGCTATAATAGCACTCTAGCCCCTCTAAAGTTGGCATCGTAACCTTTGTCCTGAAGGACGAACATATGCCATTCCTTGGTAAACACATTGATTGCTACATGCACTAACTCGTCATCACTCAACTTTTCTCCAACTTCAAGTAGTTCATCTCTCACGGACCAAACCCTGGTGAGATAGGAAGTTACATCCTCGCCCTTATGCATCTTCATGGTTCTCACCCTCTCCTTGAGGATCATTTTCCTATTTTTTGAAGGATCCGAGTACAGTTTGACAATGGCATCCCACATCTACTTCACTGTATCTTTCTCTACAATACGTAGAATGATGTGATCGCTAACTCCATCAAGAATCATCCCTTTACTTTGGCATTATCCCTCCCGTATTCATGTAGCATGATGAGATCTGCTAGTATAACAACATTTGTCGTAGTAAACTCCTTCAGACCAAATTCGTCCAATAGGAACAACATTCTGGCCTTCCAAGCTCCAAAGTTTGAGGCCCCATCCAACCTATCCTGGTCTCTCAATCCTGATGCAGCCATCTCTGGAAAAATATGTGAACTCAAATAAACTAGAGAAAACTGAAGAAATCGATATGGGTAAAAACCCTCGCTTTCTCTTCTTGTGTCTACGCAGATCTGCATCATCTCTGGAAAAATATGCAAACTCAAATAAACTAGAGAAAACTGAAGAAATCGATATGGGTAAAAACCCCCACTTTCTCTTCTTGTGTCTATGCAGATCTACCTTCTGCCTTCAGATCCGCTCTGATACCATGTGAAATTTTAAATATACTATTGCAATTGCTGGTTATTATTCTCCTATCTTTTAAAATTATTTGTCAACTGCAAAATACTTGTGGCAAATACTAAATAAAACATAACTGCAGCTTCACTGAAAAATAAATATCATGGGAACTAAGAAAATTATGTACACACACACAAGCAATTATTCAGTAAAATATTGCAACTAGTTGTCGTGAAATGGCAAACCTCTAGGAAAATTTTCTCCTAACTTCTACAAGTCTCACTGACCTCCTAAAAGCTATTCGAACCACCAAAACCAATTTAGCGTCCCTTTGAAGCTAGCTTCAGCTCACACGTGCAGCCTGGCTGAGAAACTCAGCCCAATTGGCAACTCACACTAGCTAGGAAAATAATCTCAACCTCCAATGGAAAATTTCGACCTCAACTGAAAACTCGATCCTCTTGTGCAAATCGATCTCTCTTGTGCAAATTTCCTTACTCCAGAAATTCTCCTCTGTGAGCAATTCACACTACCTATCAGGGTAACTCGCACACCTTGCTGGAGCAACTCGCACTACTAGAAAATCATCCTCTCTCTACTGAAAAATCAATCTCCAACTCTCCTTGGAAATCCCTGTGAAGAATATATCCGACAATCTCTGTTGAAACCCCTGTTGCTAATGTCGCCGCGCTGCCACTGCGCCCTTTTTATCATTACAACTATGTCCCTTTGTGTCTTCATGTTCTCCAAATGACCCATCGATCTCCTCTTATAATCTCTTGTTGAAAAATCAACGACCGTGATCTAATTACAATCAATGGTAAGATCATCTTGACCCCATCAAGTGACTTTTCCAGAAATCTCCAAAGGAAAATCGATTTACCTAATCAATACTGATTAATTAAGCTATTTCCCTAAGTTAGAATTAAGAAAATTAATTAACTGCTTAATTAAATCTAATTCGGGCCTTTTCTCGCGAAACCAATTCTGGGTATTAGAGAAAATGTGTTCCCCAGCCTCATAGACACATCCTGAGACTAAAACACCTGTTTGAGCTACCCCAACTAACATAATAAAGGATTGGTTCATGCATTTCTTGTAAGAATTCTATATTTTGAATATTTTTTATATTTATTGCATGGAATGGTTATTGTTGGGTTTTTATGTGCTAGTCTTATTGAATATTTTTCTATGAAATCTTGGCGAAGTATTGTATGCATTATCCTAAAGAATGTGTGACAATCCTTGAATGAATCTTCACGTTAAGCTCTCTTCAATGACTTTATCCCTTCTTAAAGTGATAGTAGGGGTTTTGAAAACTAGGGTTTTTCTTGGCCTTACTCCAAACTAGGTTTGGTTTTCCATTTGTACGTCTTGCTTAGACTTTTTTACCCAAGGATCAAGCACTAGCCTTCCATATAGGTGATCACACCATAAAAACTTTTCTAAACCTAAATTTTCTCCCTCTTCTTCAATTTTTGGCCCTTCAAGGAAAGTCGTTAAGCCAGACCTAGAGACAAATTCAACTAAGAGTATGTTTGCCTTTGGAAGGGTTATTCACATGCTTTAAGCCTCATTCGATCAAGATCCATCCTTTTCCATGGAAAATTCTTCCATTTTAGGGTTGATATCACAAGCCCTACGTAATTTTGCCCCAGGGTAAACCCTAACCTTGCCCTAGGCTTCAACTTAGTTCTTCTTGAAGGCTTGTGGCTCCAATGTTTGATCATATCCATCTCACAGGCCTTTTCTTATCCTTGTGCACCTCGATAAGCCTTTACCCTTGCTTATTCATTAAACTCTAGGTCATAAGTAACCTAGATAGGCTTCTTTGTAGGGCATGCTTTGCCTTGTCTTTGCAAGAGTGAGCCTTGTCCTTAAGTTGAGTGCCATTCCTAAGCTTATCCTTGTCACCTCTAACCCTTAGACCTTGAATATCTATTATGCGACCTATATAGGGAAGCCTCCCTTGTGGTAAAAGTCCACTAAAGAGCAGGAGGTGGTACATTGTGGTGATAGTGGGCTTCCACCTAATAGTGTTGTCCCTTGGTCTGGCTCTAGTCTTGTGAGTCACCTCATAAGACCTGCTAGATTTTGAAGTAATAGTGCCATAAAAAAATCATTAGCCCTTCTAAGACAAGGCATTGGCCCAAAAGTGTGTTGATCACCTTCAAATTAAATAAAATTCTTTCTTTTTCTCTCTCCTAGACGGGTAGGGAAGCCGCTAGGATTCGGAAGTTGTTTTATTACTGAAAGGTGGTCTTAAATTGGAGGTTAGTGTCTACAAATCATATACAAGCAAAATATAGCATAGTGGATAGCCTTAAATACCCTAGATGGGCTGATGTCACCTTCTATTTTTGCTATTTATGCATATCTAACAACCTTAAAGTTGTATACATAGTTCAGCCCTAGTCTCTATTTGAAACCCTTGCAACTTTCTTGTTGAATTTCATTTGGAGGGATTTTCTTAGGCTACCATATGCCATTGCATGCCCTATTATTGAAGATCATTCAAACCCTAACTTATAGCAGCCCATTTATTGGTCTAACTTTAGAGTGCTTGAACCCTAACATTGAATATCTTGGTCATCTTAGGTCTTGCCAAACCTCTATCCATCTTTAGACCATCAAAACACCTTGACCCTAGTTGTTATGTATCTAGACCAAAATAGGATAATATCATAAGAACAGATAGAACAATGACTAGATAATAAGCCACTTCAAGGGGGCAACCTGCCTTTACATTAGATAAATGATCAATTCTTGGATGATTCGAATGACAAGACCTCTTGGGTATATATAGGAATCTAAAGGGTCAAAATATAATTAGGGCCTAAATAACAATAATAATGTAAGAGAACAACAATAACAATAGTGGCATTCTATGGGGCACAACAATAACAATATGGGAGCTACACTAGTATTATAGGGACTTGACATGCCCCTCTCCTTCAAAAAGGTGGTGTCCTCAAGGCTTGGGTAGTTTTGGATGCTTCAGTATAAAATACTCATCCTCCCATGTGGAATCTTAAGCAGGTAAGTTCTTCCACTTAATGAGATACTCTAAAATCGATCTATTACGTAGCTACCAAATTCTTGTTTCTGTGATTGCTTCAAACTCCAATATGATTTTTCCTTTCTTGTCAAGTTCTAACAATATAGTTTGAACTGGGAGCTTGTCACCTATAACCTTCTTTAAGCATGAAACATGGAAAACTAGGTGTACTTGCGAAGATGTAGGCAACTCTAATATTTTGCAACACTTTGTAAGGGCCATAGTACTTGGGTGATAATTTATTCTTCTTAGCTTGCTTGAGAGACATTTGTTTGTATGGTTGTAGCCGTAAAAATAGCCAATCATCCACATCAAAACTTCTTTCACTACAATATTGATCTTCCTATTGTTTCATTCAATCATGTGCCAGAGTTAGGTTATCCTTGAAGACTTGGAGAACTTGTTGTTGATGCTCAATGTGATCTTCCACTGCTTGAACCTTAGAATTGTCTCTTAAATATGATGTGATGGATATTGGATGATATCCATTAAGAGCCATAAATGGGGTTACTTTTGTTGCAGTGTGGAAGAAAGTGTTATGCTACCATTCTGCCAAAGGTAACTACTTGACCCATTGTGTTTGTTTATTAGATACAAAGCAACGAAGATATTCTTCCAAACGTTTGTTCACTATCTCAGTTTTCCCATCAGATTGAGGATGATAAGATGAGCTATGAGCTAATTGAGTACCCTAACAAGAAAATAATTCTATCCAAAAATTTCCAGTGAAAATGGGATCTTTGTCACTTACAATAATTATTTGGGTTTCCATGTAGCTTTTGAATTTTTTCCACAAAAGTAGTAGTGATTGTACTGGCTTTGAAAGGATGAGATAGTGCACAAAAGTGTGCATACTTGGTAAGCCTATCAACTACCACCATGATGACATCTTTCCTTCAAACTTGGGTAAATCTATGATAGAATCCATTGAGACCTCCTCCCAACGTTGGCTTAGAATGACTAATGGCTGTAAAAGACCTTAATTGTCCCAACTTTATTTTGTTGGAAAACTAAACATTCTACTACAAACTTTTGAATATCATATTTAAGGTCATCCCAAAAAAAAATTATTCTTGAATGTGTGGTAAGTTTTCAAAAATTCTAAGTGTGCTCTTATAGGAGAGGTGTGCAATTCCAAAAGAACCTTTTGTTTGAGTTGAGAGTTCTTACATAGATATAAGCGATCTTTGTACCACAATGAATCATTTTTCCAGATAAATGTATCAGATACACTGGGATCTTGCTGCAACTTTTGAATGAGTCTCCACATCTCTTCATCATTCTTCCATTCATCCCTTGCTTCAGTTATCCAATCAGGTTGAATAATAGAAATGGCACAGAGCAATGCCTCCACATCTTCATCCCTTCTTGAGAGTGCATCTACAACAACATTTTCTTTCCCTTTTTTGTGGATGATTTCAAAGTCATAACCCAACATCTTTGTGACCCATTTTTGCTGCTCTCGAAGATAATCTTTGTTCCAAGAAGTATTTAAGACTGTCATGATATGTTTTTACCTTGAAGTTTCTTCCAATTAGGCAAGGGCACCATTTCTTAAGGGCATGTAGTATTCCCAACATTTCCTTCTCATAAATAGGTTTGTGTAAATATTTTCCCTTGATTGGACGAATTTCAAAAGCAATGGGTCTTCCTTCTTGCATTATATAGCACCAATTCCATTTCTTGAGGCATCACATTCCACAATAAATATGTTTGTGCAGTTTGGTGTAGCTAAGATCGGAGCTCGATACATTGCCTCTTTAAGATGTTCAAAGCCCTTAGTTGCTTTTGGAGTTCAAAAAAATGCACTTTTCTTCAATAATGTTGTTAGAGGTGCTACTATTTTCCCATAATTCTTACAAACTTGCGATAATACCTATCAACCTGAGAAATCCTCGAAGATGCTTTAAGGTTGTGGGGATTTTCCATTTTGATGGCTTTGATTTTGTTAGGGTTTACCTTAACACCCTCATGAGATACAATATGACCCAAATATTCCACTTCTTGTACCCCAAAGAAACATTTGGAAGGTTTTGAATACAATCGTTTCTCCTCCAATAGTTTGAGCTCCCTGCCAACATGTTGAACAAAATCTTTCCAAGACTTGTAGATTAGCATATCATTAAAAATAATAACACAAATTTTTAAGGGTTTGATAGTGGAATTCATCAAACCTTGAAATGTGGAAGGTATGTTAGTAAGGCCAAACGGCATGACCAAAGATTCGTAATGACCTTCATGAGTTCTAAATGTTGTTTTGGAATGACTTATGTCTTCATTCTAATTTGATGATATCCCGAACGAAAATGTAGCTTGGTGAAGTAAATTGCTCCATGTAGTTCATCCAACAATTCATCAATGACAGGAATGGGAAATTTATCTTTAATCCAAACTCATATGGTATGATCCATCCTTCTTGTGCACCAATACTACTAGATAAAAGAAAGAACTTTGGCTAGGTTGATCTATACCTACACCTAACATTTTTGCAACTAAACGTTCAATTTCACTCTTCTGGGCATATGGATATTTGTAAGGCCTAATGTTTAGAGGAGCGCTCCCTGGAATCAAGTGAATAGCATGATCGTGATCACAAATATATCGGAGACCTTCGGGAGTCTCGAATTCCTTGGAATGATTGTCAAGGACTCTTTGGAAATCTGGAGAAATGGATGACTTGGACATTTGAACATATAGTGAGCTTAATTATGCGATTACCCCTTGTTGTTACTTCTTCAAAAGCTTTGTCATGCCATTAGAGCTTATTATCTTCCCATGTTTCCCTGTGATACCTCTTAATTCAACTTCCCTTCCCAAAAAAATTTCAAGAAAACTTCTTGAAAATTAAAAGCTATCATCCCCAAAGATTGTAACCATTAGACTCCTAATACAACATTAGCACCACCCATTGGAATGACAAACATTGAACTATTCAATACATATTCCCCCATGCTTAGTTGATATTATAGCACTTACCTGAGCAATTTATAGTTCCTCCATTTGCAACCACCACTTGACACTATGGTGTTGCATATAGAAAGCAATTCAAATCCTTGGCTATCTTACAATGAATAAAATTATGGGTACTACCCAAATATATTAGGACTATTACCTTTTTTTCTTGATATATCCTTCTATCTTGAGAGTTTGAGGAGTGGTAATTCCCGCCAAAGCATTACAAGATATGGTTGGATTCATTTCTTTGTTTTCAATGCCCGGGGTTGGTTCCTAGTGTATATCTTCTCCTTTTGATGTTTCTTGTTCCTTTTCTTTCTCCTCTTCAGAATCTATGTAAAATAATTTTTTCTCAGCACTCTTATGACCTTTAGAGTATTTGTTATCATAACTATAGCAAAGCCCTTTTGCTCTTTTCCTCCAGTTGTTGTGGTTTCAACCTTGTAGGTTTTGGGAGGATGGGAGTGGCAACACTTCCATCTTTATAGTTGTGAGTGGTAGACCTCTTTGTTTCCATAAATTTGCTTTCAACTTTTCTTTCCACCCTGAATGCATTCTCCAATGACTTAGGTTCCCAAAGGCGAACCTCGTGTTGGATGTTATCCTTTAAGGTCCCTATGAAGACATCAATCAGATACTCTTCTAGAATATCAGTTACCTTGATATTCACTCTTTTGAAGTCCTCTATGTACTCCCCAATTGAATCCTTTTGTTTGAGATTTATCAATTTGCTAAAGAAGATATTTTTCTTTGTATCCTCATAATGTGTTATCAATTCCTCTGTAAAAATTGTCCATGTGACAAGTGATCTACGAGAACAAAGCCATCGATACCACATGTTACCCAACATTTTGTGGGTAACATCCCCAGGAGAAATTTTTCTCCGTGATGAGCTCAGCCGGCAGCCAACAGCCCCTTGATGCCTTCTGCTAGCTCCTTGTGCCATTTCTCTGCCACCTGAGCCAACGATGTGGTCCCTCACCCACCTATATTGATCGTATGTTTGAAGGTGGGCCTCCTGAATCTAAAGGTATGTCTTGTCACTTGATAATTGAGTATTCAGTTTATTTATCATGGATACTTCTGGGTATGGATTGATGGGGGCATTTGGCGGAAAGAGTGGGCTTAGTTTGTATTCTTGTCTCCATGATCAAAAGGAAAGAAACATCAAAAGGAAAGAAACATTTGCAGGGTAAAGGTCTTCAAGATCCTATGATGGAATCTTCAAAAGAAGACTCATAAACAAGAGCAGATGTCTCATTGGGAATCCCATTCATGGGATTCAAGAAAAGGATCATATGCAGGCAACCTAAGATGAAGCAAGAAGAGACACACCAAGGTCAACCAAATGAAGCTAAGATGATCAAATGATGTTAAAATTGGCAACTAGGGCCAAACTTCATGTGGGTCACCTCATTTTATGGCAGCTGATATTTTTCCTAGATTCCTCTTGTCGAGAGGTGTAGGATTGATCTAAAGATCATTCGATTCCGACAAGTATTTATGGAGATATGAATTTATTTGTATTTACTTGACAAATTGTCAAGGTCGACCAGCAGTTAAATGTGTGGCACACATGCTCAGTGAATCATATAAATACAAGAGAGGTTGATTCATTTTCTCATCATCTCATCTCACTCATTCTTCTCTCTCTCTCCTTAGCTTTGGGTTATACAAGGAGCAGCTCACACATGGGAAGGAGGAGGACGCTAAAAGGAGGACGTAGAACTGCTGAAGGTCTCTTTGACCTGCGTTGACTCATCAAGGGTGCGGTTTTGGTGTGGCTACCTCTCCTAGGCAGGCTGCAGATTTTGGCACAAAAATCGAGGCAATTCGTCCACAAGTTTGACCAGTGTTAACTGCCCTAGTTTTGGGCAGCAAGTTGACTTCAGTCAACAGTAGTTTGACTATGTTTTTGGGGTTGTTCAAGGGTTGTTTCTTCAGGCTGTTCGAGGGCTAGTTGACCAGTAATTGACCAAGCATATTGGAGGTCAATTTCAACTCGTTTGACCAAGTTTGACTTTGTTGATCTAGGTTTGCTACTGCTAATATAAAATTACAAAATTCTGATTTTGTATTATTTCTCTCTGTTGAACTATTGAAGATAAAGGAAGATTTGATAAAAGGGTTTCCACGCATTGGGGTTTGTCCCTAGCTAGCTGCCACATCTTGTGTCTCTTGTCTTGGCTTGTTTTCTGTTGATCGTTTAATGTTCTATCTGCACTTTACTTAATATGTGATTTCTAATCTGTGGCTAATAAGAAGAAAATAAGTACACTGCTCTAAGCATAGAACATACCATAATTTAACAAATGAGAATCAGGATGAGGTATGTATGCATCAAAGTTTAGTCATGTTATCATATGTATATTATTGAGTCATGGGAATAGTTCTATAACATGATCAAGTAGGAAAGAATCTCTTTCACCAATGACATGCTCGAAGGCATGTACTACAATGCAATGAAGGTCAACAAAAGAAAATACTCACATAAGGAGTATAAGATTGCTGACTAAGAAGCAAGTAAAGAAGAATTGTTGACTAGTCCTAAAAGCAAGCAATGAAGAAGTGCTCCCACAAGAAGCATAAGGTGGTTGACCAATCTATCCATGAAGAAGCAAATGAAGAAAGAGACCAAGCATGTGGAGAAAACCATGATCACAAAGAATCTCTCTATCTAACAAAGATACTTTGAAGACATCTCTTGAAAGAAGGCAGGACAACTCTGACAAGGGATGGAAACACCCTTGACACCTATGAAGGCCTTGGAGATACAAAAGGCGCAGATAACTATTCTACTCTACAAAGACGCCATGATGAAGAAAGCCATCCAGCAAAACTTAATTTTGAAGCAATAACGGGATGAAGTCATAAAGGGCTACTTAACCGAAGCATGGGAACAAGCAAGTTCAACGAAGCATCCATGAGAAGAGTATTCCGAAGCATGGACAAGATGAAAAAGGAGTAGCCAGATGATAAGAGATCCTGATATCTGACAAGAAGACCACTTTCCACAAAGGAAGCAATGACATGACAAACCAGGAAGGAAAGTGATCGATGGATGGTGCCCTACCAAAAGGAAGTTCGAAGCAAGACTTCATGACATCAAAGGAAAGAAGAAGATCAAGCAGCTAAAAGACCCACAAAGAAGAAGTTGTTGATGAATGGACAAGTCCCTAGCTAAGAGGGAGTTATAACAAGTTCCCAATTACAAAGAAACTTGGACAAGTACCTTGTCAGAGGATACTTGGGCATGTCTTCCTCAATTTAGAGGAAGTGATAGACACAACATTCTTGTCTTCACTTGGGAAGAAAGAAAGGGAGGATTGGGTAATCATCTGGCATCCGATACTCTTTGAGGATGTGTAGGGCATCCAAGACAATGAGTATGCAAGAGGACCGATATTCTTGGAGGGTTGGGAACCCAAGATAAGAATAGTCCTAGAAGGTCATATTCAGTGAACACCCGGGTGGGTATCTACCTTGAGAGACAATGATGAAGGTGTATATAAATCATTGGTCTCACCAGCATTGTAGCTCATGGTCTCATGAAGAGATGGAGTTGTTAGTCAATGCCTTGCACTATGACAATGTTGATTGATATGATGCTATAATAGATGGATTGCAAATCTGGTTTCTCTTATGTGAATTTTTCAAGATTGAAACATAGCCAAACACCTTGTAATGTTGTATGAATACCTCCATAGTTAAGAGGGAGTGTTGAAGGAAATGTAAATAGGTTTGCTCTTCATAAATGTTCTTTTGATATTTGTATTTACTCAAGAAAAGAAATATTATTTTTATAATATATGTCAATGAGTTTCTTGCTCATTGAAATAGGTCTAGCACAAGTTAGAGTGTTATAGGTGAGTCAAATAGTCAAAAGAAAAAGTTGAAGACCTTAAGGGCATGTTGCACCATGTATATGTTTGTATAGAAGTCAAAGAATACTCCTCCAACAAAAGTCAAGTCTCTGTTAGTTTTTGGTAGCGTCGGAAGTGCTCTAGCCTTGAAAATTGGTGGAGAGGCTAAGGCACATGAGTTATAAAGAACCTAGAAACTGTTTAGTGAAATTCCACCCAAATTGTATTTTATTAAAATAATTAATATTTTTAATGGAATTCCTAAGTCTAAACTTACGGAAATTAAATTATTAATGGGTATTAATCAAAATATGGGTGAGAAGGATCTAGAAGGCAAATCAAGTCATGTTTTAATCTTAGTCATTGATTAGAGACTTAATCTCGGTCGTTGAAGACTCAACAGGAAAAGTATAAAATGGAGGCTTGGGGTTCATTTGGAAAAACACAGAGAGAAATTGAAGAAATTGATTTTCTGAGGTGAGAAGTTCTCAGGAGGAAAATCAATTGGGGGGATCTTGCAGCTGAGGGGCAGTGAGAATCTAGAAGGACTTTTAGAGAATACGAACAAACAAGTGGAGAAAGCTTGCAGAGAGGCAGCGCAGTATCCGGGAGAGTTGACGTAGAAAAGTTGTCTGTCATGTAGAATCCAAAATTGTTGGAACAACCGAAACTATCAGGAACTGTTGAGACTGTTGGGAACTGCCGGAATAGCTGGGAGAGCTAACGCAAAATCCAGAATTGTTGAAACAGCCAGAACTGTCGGGAACTGCTGGAAATGTCGAGGAATGCCTGAACAGCAGGGAGAGATGACACAAAGGGTAGAGAAGGTGATGTAGGGCTGACGCAGAGCTACCGCAGAAATAACTAGGGTTAGCCATTCTTGTGTCAGATTAGCCAGAATTTTGTCGGGTGAAGTGAGGTAACACATTCAGATTTTCCGCCAATATTTTCTTTGTAGAGGATTATTAGATGAGCATCCTAGATTTGTATTCAGATATTTCTCCTGCATGATAATAAATCCTCATAACTTTTGCACATGTTTTCCTGCATTGGGTTTTTCCGAGGACTATTGTGTCCAAAAATAAGTGTGTCTTATGTATCTTGTTCTTTGCTCTATTTTCTATTTCATGAGATCAAATATATAATTAGTGTAGGTTGCAGAAGTAATTTGCTTCAGTATTCAGAAGAATAACTTAGTTAATGTATATTAAAAATCAAGTAGGTGAAGTAGATTCATATTTGCTGCAATAGCGGTTCCTACAATCTAGGAATTTTCACATGGTATCAAAGCATTGATTTTGAAACAGGAAGAGAAGATCCAGTGCTGAGCAGTGACGCCAAAAGCTGCACTTGGCAGCAATTCAAATCCCCTTGAAGGGATTGCGCAGTTCTTGCTAGAAGCAGATCCGAGGAAATTTCTCTATGAATGAGATGATAGAGAGGTACGATTTCCAATTCGTGAGTTTGCAAAGGCAGATGGAGTGACGCAAAGCCTCAGCATAGTGCTTGAAGGGTGCAGTTTTTGCTCGGGTAGAAATCCACTGGAAAAGAACGAAAATAGGTAGAAGGGGAATTTTCTCCTCAGAGAACTTTTTCGCCAGAAAATTGAATTTCTCACTTGCTGAGTAGCTGAGTAGTGCTAAGAAGTGACTATAGGAGTCAGTTCGACAATTGGGTGAGATGGCATCGCATGGGCTCAGAGATCAGGACAGTTTGGACAGAGCCTCCAACTATGTCATATGGAAGACCATAATCTTAGCTATTTTGGAGGAATGTGATCTCAAGGCCTATGTCAAAAGTGTTGTAGTTGTTCTTGCTGACAACGATCAAAAGAAGAAATACAAGGCCAAGCAGGGGAAGGCAAAGAGGCTCATTCTCGATGGAGTTCGAGATCATGTGGTCTCACACTTGCAAAGCAAGGATATAGCCCGAGAGATATGGGAAGCCTTGTCGTTACTGTATGAAAACTCTTCCGAACAATGGAAGATGTATTTAGAGAAGAAGTTGCAATGGACTCTGATTCAGAAACAAGAAGGGGTGAACCTCTATCTTCAGCGTCTTCAGGACACTAGAGACTAGCTTGCTGCAGTGGGGTCCACTACTCAGCCAACCGCGATCGTGAGGATAGCCCTGAATGGAGTCTCAGATGAATGACAAGTTTTCATCCAAAGCATATTGAGCAGAGAAAAACTACCTTCATGGGTGGAGATGTGGGTGACTCTTCAACAAGAGGAATTAAGGAGGGACCTAGTGACGTTCAACCTCAGTGGCAACAGTGGGAGTGGCACAAAGGAGGAGGAAGAGAACGCAGCTCTGGCATCGAAGGGACAATAGAAGCTGAAGTGAAAGAAGGACATTTCAAAGGTGAAATGTTTCAGTTGTGGTGAGTTGGGCCACTATGCATCCCAATGTCCTTTGAAGAAAAAGGACAAGGATGAGAAACATGATCCTAAGGCTGCTTTAGCAAAAGTTGACGAGGATGAGTTTTCCATGAGTGCCCACACATCTCTAAGCGGGAGATGAGGTGATATTGAGCTATAGTTGGGAGGACTACATGTTGGCAGGTTTCTTGAGGAGATCACCTCTTAGATCAATTCCTTGCTATGGGGACCCAAGATTCAGCAGTAACAAGATGGACTTAGTGTCAGAAGATGCAGTGGATTGTTTGGAGGATAGATGTAGTAGCTCGGGACCAAAGACTAATTAGCGTAGAGCAAGGTTGACAGCAGTGCAGTTGGCACAGTGCAGGAGTCAGCAACAACGCAGCAAATTCAGAGGGTCAAAATCAGCAGCAGTTAGATTCCAACATTCATTGTATTATGTTGAACACAGTTAAGTTCAACTAATTTTGGATGTTTTTCAGGTGCTTCTCTCAGCAAATGAGTTGCAGTATGAATGCAGTGTTAGAAATGGCAGTGCTAGCAGCATAGGCTAATATAGGCCCATAGGCTAAATCGAACTCCTTAAGAGGCTATATATTAATGTTAGATACATTCATTAGGGGCCAATGTAGGCCCATAGGCTAATTCGAACTCCTTAGGAGGCTATATATTAATGTTAGATACATTCATTTGGATCATCACTTGACTTGGGATCTCTCTAATCATAGAGAATTTTCGTACTTTTTCCTTGATGGATATTTTTGGAGATGGATGAATTTTGATGTATGGACTTGGGCTATTTCTCTTGTCTTGGAGCTTTATTGAGCAAATGAAATGCTGGTTGGATATACTCTATAACGTCATAAATAGATTTTGATGTTATTATTCTTGTTGTTGCATACTACTAAAATTAGTGCTAGTTGTTGCATTATCGAAATGTGGAATTGAGCATGTTTTAGCTAGTTTAATGTGTGGGCCAATGTTATATGAATGAAATGTCCTAAAGATTTATTATCTCAAGAAGCTTGCGTCATTTTCTTTGAATTATAAATGCTTAAGGTCACTTTTCTTTCTTTCTCTCAACATTGGACGAAGTTGACTTTCTGGGCCTCCTTGATCAAGAAACCAAGTTCCTACGCATCATTATCCTTGATTCCATCAAAAAGGGTGATCATTTCAACCCTCTTTTAACCATTTCCCCCTTTTCCCCAAGTCTAGCCCCATTAGGTCACCTAGGGCATCAATTTCCCAGGAATTGACCCAAGGAAAAAATTTGATCTCCTATAGGCTACTCCGTTAGTGGGTCCCCTCCATCTCCTCCAAATTTGAGGCATTTCTAACAATGGAATCTCCGGGAATCTCAAGCCTAGCTCTAGGATCGAATTATGCCTAGGCATCCCCAAGGCTAGACCTCAATAGGATCAATTCAACCTTTTATAGAAAGTATTCTTGTTTGGTCCTTTCCCCACACGTTGTCCAGGATAGGAACATCATTGGTTGCTACATTCCATCCCCGAACTTGGGCTAAGTCCACTTGGCCCCGTGTGGTCCCACTTATCAATAAAGACTATTTGTTAAGGACCATTTGGGAATCCAAGCTTCCCAAGGATTATATGGATTGAGAAACTTGTTCATAAGCCTATCCTGTCTCTCTCAACCCTCCAATCCTCACCAGTTATCCCTGGTGGACCAAGTCCCTTGCTTAAAGAGCAAGCAAGCTCCATTCTTCACTCCATTCTTGGGAAAGGGTTTTCAGGGTCACTTCTCACCTATCAATTGACATATACTTTACAAGTGAATCCCTACACTACGGGGATTCCTCCCATCAGTGAAAGCCCATAAAGAGAAAGGAGACTAAGCTATGGTGACAATGGGCAAAGCCTCCACAGTTGCCCTTAACCTAGCTGTTGCCCTCTTAGGAACCCCTTTAGGTCCCCTGCTGGTTTCAATATTAACACCACACAAACTGATTGAATTTTAAATATCAAGATGCAATGTGTAACTTTTGTGTGTGTTACACATCATGTAGATCAAAAAACTACTCCGTCTATAGTATCCATGTTACTGGATCCTTGCCATCAAACTTCCTCATATCGATCTTTGGAATATGGGTGGACTTCAACCCAAAATTGGAGTATCTAAAATCATGATTCATATTCCTTTTGTTTTCATCATGATTTTCATGGAGTACCTTGTCACCATTAGGAAGTCTTTCATATAACAACTTTGTCAAACCTTCCATGTCTTCTTTTAAACCATCCATGTCCCCTTTTAAACCATCCATATTAACATTCATCATTGCTTCCAATTCAATTTTTTTTTGTTCTTTGTGAGAGCAAAATTTGTTGCACCTGGTTCTGTAATTTTGATATATCATGTTAGATTTATTCCTCTTCTTCATGCACCATAGTAGAGCTTTTCGAGGGCTTACCAGGTGTAGCATTTTTTTGTTTGGGAGGCATTTTGGAACCAGTTAATGATATTTATGCTTCACTCTGCCCTTTGAATCACTTCAAATTGATTTTTCAAACAAAAGTTGTGCAAATTTAAAAATACACACCTTTTAAAGCTTGATTTTGAGCTTGTTGATAATGTTGACCTTGTAACTGTTGTAGCTCTGTGATTTTGGCTTCCCAAGGTCTTAAATTGCATATTGTGGCAGCCCTTTGTCTCTTCTTTCCAGCCCCACCAATTAGACCGAGATTGGATTCTTCAAGATAAAGTTATACCAATTCTCCCATGATGTCCTGATTATGGACTGGTTCAGTAGATCGAACTTGTACAGGATGCCACATGTCGTTGTTTTAACCTTCGGCCCTGAAACTCATATGCAAGAAACTAAAGTCTGTGCACTTTCAGTCACTTTTTACGAAATTCAAATATGATGTTTGAAGAGAAATTTATGACGATTTTCCCCAGAACACCTGTTTGAGATTGAATTCTGGAGCATGCAGAAAACCTAATTTCCTTAGACCATATCTCTAAAACTATAGCGAACCAAGGTTTGAAATTGTAACCAGATGTTCATTAATATTTCGTCTTAACGTGATATCAATTTCACATTCTGAAGCTTCGCATAAAAAAGTCATAGAGAAAATTCCAAGATAACCCATTTTGACGCAGCAAAACCCTAGGATCAAGAGCTCTGAAACCAAATGTTATGTATATAGATCAAAATAGCACAGAAACATAAAAGAAGATAGATAATAAGCCACTTCAAGGGGGCAACCTCCCTTTACATCACATAAATGAACAATTCTTGTATGATTAAAATGAGAAGACCTCCTTGGTATATATAGGAGTCTATAGGGTCAAAATATAATTAGAACCTACATAACAATAATAATGCAAGATACAACAATAAAAATAGTGGGCTTCAATTTGGCACAACAATAACAATATGGGGACTACACTAGTATTAGAATACCTTTATAGGTGATTTATGGAAACTTCCCTTGTGGTTGAAATCCTACTAAAGAGCAAGAGGAAGGTTATTGAGGTGGCAATGGCAACCCTTCCTCATTGTTGCCATAAGGTTTGTCCCCTCGCCCAGTGAGACTTTGCACCGAGCCTGCTAGATTTTAGGACAACAGTCCACATGTAATTATTTCGACTCCACAATCAATGTAGATCTTTTGTTTTTCTCTAACTTTGGTTACAACCCATTTCACTTTGGTCAGCTCTAATACCATGTAAATTTTTGAAAGAGCGTGAAATTTCCACAAACTGTAGCTACTAGAAATTTATCTCTTCACTTATGTAGTTTATTTGTCTCTTGTTAATTATTAAAGACAAATATTGATAAACTCACACAACAATTCTTTACAAATAAAATATGTTGCAAAAAATAAAATGCTAGAACTGAGAAAATAATGCACACACACCCAATAATTTTGACACCGTTATTTTTGGACACTTGTCCCTAGAAAAAACTAGTGTAGGAGATGAGGGTTTTATTATTATTCTTCAACAAACATAGAGAATTACAACTTGACTTTCTAGAAAAGCTCTGACAATTTTATCTCACTAGAAAATAACTGGGAAAACCCTTTTCCCTCCAGCAAATCGATCTGGCCTCCTCTAAGTCGCTCGCACTCCTCTCTGGCACTCATACTGTTCGTGAAGAATGTGCACTGCAACCTCTGGGAAACTCATACAACCTCTGTAACTCCTCCCTACAAGTCATCCTGCCTCCCTCTACCTCCTGAAGCTACTCACACCTCCTTCTGGCAACTCTCCTAGCAACTGGAAGTGATTTACTGCTCCTGCAACTCACACTAGCTGAATTGGCCTCCTTTGCTGGAAAATTCAGCCTCCTTTCTTAACTCGGAAATACTAGAAACCACTTGTGAATTTCTCTGGAAATTATCACTGTTAAATACCTCGCTATTGGTGTCTCCCTAGCTTCAACGGCTCCCTTGTTGAAGCATTGCAACTGGGCAATCGAACTGCTCAACTCTCTTCAATGTCTTCTCCAAACCCCATTGTCTTTCTCTTATAATATTTTGTTGGACAACCAACGGCCATGATCACATCCTAATCGATGGCTATAATCATATTGACTCCATCAATTCACTTTTTAGGAAGTCTCTAGAGCAAATCGATTTCCCTCAATTAATCTTATTTAATTAGCCACTATCCTAAGTTAGACTTGGGAGATATTTAATTATTGGCTAATTAATCTAATTGAGGTGTCTCTGAGGCTTTTCTAACGAAACCTTTTCTCAGTTTTGAAGATCTCGTGTTCCTTGGCCTCTTAGACACCATAGAGACTAGAACACTTGTTCGATGCCATCAAAAACTAACAAAAAGTGCTTGCACACATTCATAAACAAAAGGGAAAGAATATGCAACAATGGAAATATGTTGTGGTGAATGTAAATCATAGGGAGATCAAGATAGTTTTCTCATGTAAGGCTTATGCACCACAGACAATCAAGCACAAGTCTCATTACATTATTTATAGCACCCTATTACTCTTACAATGGTTTAAACCAGTGTGGAAAAAGTTTGCAACAAATCGGGATTAAATCCTAAAATTGCGATTTTTTCAACAAAACAATTTAATCGTCCGATTTTTTGCAGACTTTTTCAGAAACGAAAAAAACGTGATTTATTCCTTATATGCCCGATTTTATCAGGAGTCGACCGAAAAAGTCTGCCATCTATGCTGAATGTGGGATATGACAGTGGTGTTTAAGAGCTATCATATAATGATTTGATAAGCAAAATTACTATGAGTTGCCACTTCTGTTAGAGTTGTTATACAATGAATTTGACGAGGCAAATTTGCTGTGAGGAGGCTGAACCATAAGGGTTTTGGACAACTAGTATTCAGTGTCTTGGAAGGGCCAAACCATTGCGAGTTGATGATAGACTTTGATGTTGATTGTACAGTGATTTGGTGGTCAAATCCACTTGAGAAGTAGATCTGGTTAGGGCTGAGTATATTGTGTATTTTGGAGCAGCAAATACTTAATAATCAATTGATGGCAAATGAGGCAAAGGACCTGCCAAGTGTCAAGGACAAAAAATGCAGAAAGGGTTGATCTAGATGGGCTACTTCAAAAAGTAAACTATATGTTTGTTCGTCTATTTCTCATTGGTTAGATTGCAGATCTAATGTTGCAGACTACAAGCCCTAATAGACTGTGGATACTCTAGACGTTAAAAAAATAAAAATAAATGAATATTTTTGTGTTTTATTAATGTTGCCGACTTTTTGCTAACTTTTTCAAAAAACTCCCAATTTTAACGAGTTTTTCAACTTTTGGACCCTTGCCGATTTAATCACGACTTCGACTTTTTCCACATTGGTTTAAACACTTAGACTCACATTAGTTACATGTTGCATGCAACTAACATTTCAATTTAAATAACCAACGCATATGCACATGTATCAATATGCATGTATGTGGTGACATCATTCTTACACCACCCCATAGCACACATAGTTCCAACCATAGTTGCAGGAATCGCCCCCCCCCCCCCGGATCCCAAGCCGAAGCGCCCACCGAGCGAAGCGTCCAAGAAGCGCTGTCCGAAGCGCGATTCCATTTTTAGGTGGCGCGATTCCGTGGAAAAATGGCGATTCCTGCCCATTTGGGTTGCGGCCGCCCTGAATCGCGCTTCCGCCGGCGCTTCGGGCATGGGGTGGCGCCACGCAACCTGCCCGGAAGCGCACGCCACCCGCACGCCACCCGAACGCTTCCGCGCGGAACTCATTTTTGAAGTTTACGAAGTGGCGTAGCTCATCTTCACAAAAAAAGGAAAGAAATCTGTTGTATCATAGCCTTCCTATCATTAATTTTCTGAAGCAAAATTATATTACGATAGCATGCACAGAGTATAGCTTACCTTTGGATTTTATGTTGGAATTAGCGGAAACAGAACGTTAGAGTTCAACCCTAATAAGCCAAAGTTGGAGAACGACTAATACGGGGAACGCGACGAATTCTCCGAAGCAATAAGACCCGCTAATTGTTATTAAAAACTGAGATAGTGCGTCCGTAAGAAGGTTCAGACATTGGTTTGCGTCTAATATCCGACTTGGTTCTGGCATTAGTTTGCGTCTAAATGTCAGACTTTCTTCGTTATTTTTTAAACGATAAAGTTTTTCTCGATGATGGTTTTTTCAAAACCATTGGAAGACTTATATGATCATAACGATTCAATGAATTTATTAAAAGTTTAAAATATAGAACACAATTTGAAATGAATATACTTTTTTACTAAACTTTAATGACTTGATACATATCATCAAGATTGCGGGAAGTTTAGTGTAGTTTAAATACCACTTACGATGGTTCAGAATAAAATTTAAATAAATAAATGGTTAAATTTATTAAACGTGTAAATTTTAACTATCCCAGTCCGTGTAAATTGAGGAAAATCATAAAAATATTCATACAAATGTATTCAGAATGTGAACTGTAATGAAATTTTAGCATATTTGAACTAGCTCTTTAATTTTATTAAATTTGAGATTTTAAATTTTGTCCATCACATTTATAATTAATAACAACTTTACGGTCCATTCTATTAACTCCAAAAGAGACCACGGAAATCTCACGGAAGTAACCCAGAAACATTTGTGTTTGCCCATCCATGAAACGTTTCCGTTGACTGCCGCAAATTGAATGTGCTTTCCGACTCCATATTTGAAAGTTTGAAACTAATAGAGAAAAATTGGGAGAGTAACCATAAAATATTCAACGCGTTATACTGTTTAAACATATTGTCATCCACTTGATTTCGATTCAATGATGATTATTTTTCCTTTTTCCATTCGTTGGGTTGACGGTGAAGGCCCTCAATTTCGCCTTTGATTTTCATACCAATTTACTATTTTATAATATGCTTAAATGTTTTATGTTTTATAATATGCTTAAAAATTTGATGTATGTTTGTAATAGCTAGAATATAGATGATTGTTGTACATACTAGTAACTACAATGGAATCATGGATGCCATATCTATCTTGATTTATGCAAAAATATGCATGTTTTCATGTCTTCTACAATTAATTTGCTATTTGGGATGTTTGTTTTGAGTATAAATGCAAATATATATATATATATATATATATATAGCAGACGCTTCCGTGGATGCTTCACTTCCTAGATTTTTGGAAAATGACACTTCGGTGTCCCCGCTTCCAAAAAACGCTTCCACTTCGCTCCCGCTTCGTGCAACATTGGGATGTATTCTTGTCAGTTGTCACATTTTCTGCCTCCATAAAGAGGAAAACTTGCTATTTTTCAGTGCAGCTAAAAGGACCAATTAATCACTCCTTGATTTATAGCCTCATAGGTCTAAACCTTTCTTCTTGCCTTAGATAATTTGGACACTAATCATATTCAATTATCCCTGTAGTCATAAGGAAACTATCTTTCAACAATGCAGTATGAAAAAAGGGAAAACCCCAATCCGTGAATTGGAAATTAAAGAAAGATTTTGAAATGATTTTGATGCAACAAGAAGATATCAACTGTAACCATGAGAATTATAGGATTTTGAAATGATTGCAACACAAACATTTAATATCAAAGTATAACATGTAATTAAAGGTTCTTCTAAAAATGGCTGACAAGATGGAGCCACTTGTACAAGGCCACTGTAACTTTGGAAATTGGTCAACGATTTTGGTGATGTTGTATAAAAACTTGGCGGAATCATACATTTGTCAAAAGGCACATGTACAGTTCTACAGTAGCACTAAAACCAAATCCATGGATGAGTTGTAAGTTCTCGAGAATGAAGGAATCAACAATGGAATTGTAGAATACGAGTGACATGAAATGTGGTCTGTGAGACAAGTATGATGAACAAGAAACGAGAGTATGAAAATATTTTCATGTTTCGAATCGCTATATTAGGAGCTAAATATATGTAGTAAATGAGTTTAGCTAAAGGAAAAACAATGTGGTAGAAGGGAGAATTGTTTTTTCATTAAATAGATGGTTATTCTATACAAGTTTTGCGGCCTTATGAAAGTGCAAGATGATATATAGCCTCCTAAAACTGTAAACTCTTTGTCTCGTTGACCATCTGGCTTTGTGGACGTTTAATAAAATATTTTCTATTCTATTCTTCCCAATGGATATTTAATATTTGTAGAGTTAACTGTGCATTATGATCACAAAATTTTACAATGTCAAAGGAGATGTTCAATTTTGGTTCGTCTTCTGCCATTCCTGACCACTAACTGGGGTAGCTTTGTTATAGAAAAGGCCTTAAAATTACTATATTTTATAACTTTTACCAAAATTTACATTGAAAATTTTGGAAAACAAGGCATATAATAATGCGTATTTACAATACACACAAATAGAGAGAGTAGAGAGAAGGTTGCCCTTACAACCTTAAAAGGAATCACCCATGTGGACCCATATAACGTAAACCAGGAATAATCCATCTGGATCAACATAAGGTAAGCCTTGCGGGTATGCATGTCTCATGCCCTTCTAACCACACAAAATTTAGAGGGGTTGGATGAGCCCTACACGTTTCAAAAGGACGAGTCCTACAATCTACATTTATGGAAGACGCGAGGATTAGCAAAGCACAAATGATTGAACTTTTTTTGGAATTAAACTCTACATGTTTTTTCCTTTCAAATTTACTGATATAAATTTGCATGGCTTTTCCCGCTAAATTTACATATAAAACTCTTGTTCAGAAGAGCATCAAGTGCATCCATCATTACAAAACATATTCAAAAATAGATCAAACGCTGCCAGATGGAGTTTTCGTCACACATTCTTTCAATTGTTGATTCCTTTCTTCACCCAACTGCCCACACCTTGTCAAACTCGGATACAAAAGTAATGACCATAATTTTATCTTATTTAACTGTTGATTCCCTTCTTCACCAGCTGCCCACACCGTGTCAAACTCGGCTACAAAAGTAATAACCAAATTATAATCTCTCAGAGGTTTGAATTGCTCCGGGATTATAAAAAAAGGTTAATATTATATAATTAAATGCCATGCTAGAAAAATGAACGGTGGAATCCAATCAGAAATTGAATGAGATATTTAAGATGAGAAATGAAGGTAATGGAAAATGGGAGAAATCACTAATTCACTCATGGAAGCAGTTATCTTCTTAAAAAGTCAAGGTGTTGAATTAAAAATAAAAATAAAAAATGATAGGAATAAGATGTAAATAAATATGCTTACCAAGAGTTACTTCCCACTTTTAGTTATGTAAGAGTAAAATTGTAAATGTGTAGGCATCTCAATTTATTAGTTTCTTGAAAAGCAAGACTATAGGATTTGATTCGACTATTAACCAATGCAAGTTATAATATTATAAAAAAAAATCAATGTTATTTTATTCGCGTTGTTTTAATTCCTAGGTATGATATGTAAGTCTTTGCTTCTTATTGTTATTATTTATTTTTGTGGGGTAAACACCCACGAGGGATTTGAACTCGTGAATTTTTCACATGGAGTCCCTAAACAAAATACTCATTCACCGTCAATCCAAAGCCCTGTGGGCTTAAGTCTTTACTTTTTAATTTTTTTTGTATATAATTACTTAATAAACGTAAACTTAAGATAACAATAAAATATGTATATATTTATGTCTCTATAAATAATAAATAGCGAATATGATATCAAAATAATCCTATAATATCTTTTTCCTCGGAAAAGGGACTCGTAAATTTATTCATCAGAAATAGGAACAAAGTTTTCATTTTCTAATATGTTGCACGCATTCGAGTATCTGCCTTACAACATGGCAACTGGGCGAAAAGTCCACAGGATGCAAGCCCACCAAAAGAATACACAAAAAAGGGCAACCGAAAAACCAGAAGAAGAAAAAAGAACCTTTTGAGTGCAAACAAAAACAAGCGAGTAAACACCAGCAAATGTTGGCCAACATACTAGCCATGGGTTGGGCACAGGCTGCCGAATAATCCTTAAGAAAAATGGGCTGCAACAGCCCCCCAACAAATAAAAAATAAGACGGCACCCAAGCGAAAACCCCAGGACATCCCCAGCGAGAAACGACCATAGAGAAATGTCGACGAGGCAAGCATAATAGAAAAGTCAAAAAGGCACGAAACAAGGCATGTGACAAAGGCAGGGAATGCCCCCTCAACTCCCCACAAGCATTCGAGCACCACCGACAAAGACATAAGACCCGAGGTCGATACCGCACCAGAGGGGAGCATGGAAAAAGGAGGACGTCAACCCACCGACGACAACAACAAGCAACGCCAACACCTAGGAAGCACCAACCAGCCAGGCCGACTAACGTAGAGAGGAAGAAGGGGTCGTGGTGCTAGGACCCCCTCATAGACGAAACATAGAATGTAACTAGTCAACGGAGGAAAAGATTGCTAGAGCCCTCAACACACCATACTTTCAAGATAATCCTATAATATTATAATTAATATTTTTTTCATAGAAATAAAAAATAAAATAAAATAAAATTACATTAATTAATTATTAAAATAAATAATAATAATTTTGGTTAACTATATGATTGTTTAATAAATCTAAATTTAAAATTAGTTAATAATTCTTATCAATAAATACTATAGTTAACACTAAAGTAAATAATGTTGTATACATTCATAATATATGCCTACAAGTAACTTCTGCCACCAAACCATATAAATAAGGTGATGTAGACCCACTATCTCTAATTACACAGTTGTCAGAGCTAGTCTTTATATAACAAGAGGAATGTCGGTCACCCTATTGTATCATTTATTGCCCTCGTCATATAAATAGACTTACATAATTATTGTGGGATGCAGGCCCATCTAGAGGAACCCAAGGGTGAGTGACAGCTCCCACTCACAAATGTGAGTGAAGGAACTCTAACTATCTCGATTAGAGTAGCGGTTACGAGAGAGATCAAGGTCAAAAAATTGTTAAGTACATCCATATCATACTGTGGGGCTTGAATTCCCGCTAATTAATACTGCATGTGGGACCACCGCTTACCGCCTTTCCGCAGACCTCCCCTCTATTGTGCCTCCACCCGCGACTCTTTTAACACTATGTATTCATTGGTATTCATTGCCTCCATACACAGAGCTTTTAACATTGTGTATAATTGATATTCATTTAACATTGTCTCCATATACAACGTGGTTTCCATTGTATACCATTGTTTGCAATAACTATACCACTATATTGTCGTTGTCTTCTAGTGTTCTGTTTGGAACACTACATTATTTTTAATGTTGTCCCACTGTGGTTTCCTTGCACCTAAAGCAAGAATCATACCTCCTCGCACTCATATCTCCCCGCATTCATACCTCCCCATAAACTCCCTCCCCATTAACCCCCTATCCCATATACACCTTCCCCCCAATAAAAACTCCCTCAAATATACCTCTACCATATATCAGAATTAGATTTTTTACCATTAGGAGTAAAATTTTGCAGCAGAAGTATTTTTTTCTACAGTACACAGGTTTTACAATGCATTCATTGATATTTATTTTGGGAGTGGTTCTCAACAGGAAGGAGAACTATCCATAATGGTCGTGGAAGATCAAACACACTCTCATTTTTAATGAGTTGTGGAAAGGAGTTTGTGTTGGAGAAGGAGACAAAGAACCAAAAAGCCCTACCTCAGGTAAGGAATTCGCCATTTGGGAAAATAAGAACAACAAGGTCTATGCCTTTATTGCAGCATCTGTAAATGAAGAGGTACGTCACCATATTCGCCATTTTCAAATGCTTTCGAAGCCTTACAAATATTGAAGGAACTCTATGACTCACACTCTACGCTTGATGTTGTTCAACTCATGATTAAATTGTTCAACCTTGAATTACAAAATGATGATCCTCTTGCTCTTGCATCAAAAGTAAAATCTACTATGCATGATATCAAAGTCACTAATGTTGAAATAAACATTCCTCTGATAGCTTTTGTCAAGGCACTGTATCCCACTTATTCAAATTATCTTGAGTCATTGCAAGCAAATGGAAACCTCAAAGAAATTACCTTTGACTCCCTTGTGAATAAATTTACTGAGAGAGAGAAAGCTTTTGGGAAGAAGAAAGCTCCTCAGTCTTCTGAAGAAGTTGTTTGTCTTGCACATAGAGAGAAGAATCTTTCTCAATATTCTTCCAAAGGAAGAGGTGGTCGAAGAGGAAGAGGAAGAGGAAGAAGAAATTTCAGAGGTGGGGGGGCAGACATCCGCAAGGAGAAAAGTTTGATTTGCATTACATACATTGCAATAGAGATGGATCACATGATGCATCCACGTGAAAGTTTCCTTGGGACAGAATTGAGCAGGAAAAAAATCAACCCAAAGGTAAAACTAATGACAAAGAGAAACGTAAAGCACCTAAATCCGCTCACTATGTTGTGGAACATTGTAATATTGGAGTAAATGAAGACTTGTTTAATGCTTCACTTGCTTCTTGGAAAAATGATTGGTTGCTTGATTCAGGAGCAACTTGCCACATGACTTTTAGAAGAGATTTTTTTGAAGAATTTACTAACAATGTTAATGGAGTAGTATACTTTGCAGACAAATCGAAACTCAAGCCATCAGGACTTGGCATAATCAGGCTCAAATTGCCTGGTCTTCTAGAATTTCTTCTACATTATGTTTTATATCTCCCATAGTTGAGGAGAAACTTGTTGTCCTTGGTCCACATCCGCCAACAAGGACACTCCATTCATATGTTTGATGGCAAGTTTGGGGTGAGAAAAGCATCAAATCACTCACTTGTCATGATGGGGATAGAAGAAGAAAGGCTTCTCAAGCTGTAAGGTACCTTTGCTCATGCACAAAATTTCTCATACAATTCTCATTATGATGAAGGTGCATTCCCATCAAGTCTATTATGGCATGCTGGATTTGTACACTTGAACTATGACAACCTTCACTTGTTGAAGAAAAATGGTGTCATTGGTTTGCCTACAATTCCTAGGAAACTTAAGCAATGTGATGCTTTAATTCTAGGAAAGCATAACAAACAGTCTTTTCGTGATTCACATTCCAGAGCACATAGAAAACTTGAACTCAGTCATTCATATTTATGTGGTCCAATGCCTATTCCTTCTACAAATGGAAATAAATATATGATGACATTTATTGATGACTACACTAGAATGTGTTGGGTTTATTTATTGAAGCACAAATCTGATAATTTTCAAACATTCAATAACTTTCATACATGGATTGAAAATGATGCACAATCTCATATTGGCTCTATTCACACCAATAATGGAAAAGAATACACTTCAAATGAATTTGAAAACTACCCTTGCCAACATGGGATCAAACATCAAACAATTGTACCTTATGATCCACAATAGAACGAAGTAGCTGAAAGAATGAATAGGACAATTTTAAATATGGTACGTTCCATGATGTTTTTCAAGAATGTAAAATTGATATTTTGGGCTGATGCAGTTCTATGTGTTGTATATGTAAAGAATAGATGTCCATATAATGCTATTAGAAACAAGACTCCTTATGAAATGTGGTATGGCCACATTCCTTCGGTAAAACATCTCAGGATCTTTAGTTCCACCTACTATGCCTTGATACCAAAAGTACATAGAAATAAACTTGGTTCAAGAAGTTGTAAGTGTATCTTCTTGGGATATTCAAATACCTCCAAAGCATATCGTCCCTATGATGAAGTTAATAAAAGGTTTGTTGTATCTAGAGATGTAATCTTTCTTAAATCTTCCAAAGATGAAAATGTTGTTGAGCGACAACTTGATCGCTTGGATAGATTCACAAATGCAAAATCGTTTCAAGAATTTGATAATCAGATTCCACATCTTGAAGGGGGGATTCCTATACTGGATTAATCTGTGGAATCTTCTTCTGAAGCACTCTCTCTCCCACATGAAACTCCAACCACTAATGATACTTTGAGTGATGTGATTGACAGAATTGCGAGACTCAATATTGATTCAGTCCCAACTTAATCAACCAAGCAGCCTGGACCACCTCAGAAAGGTCCCCCAAAGTGGCTGCCAAAGACACTTGAAAGTGTTCGTCTTGATGAGATTGGAAAGACAGGAACAAAAAATTCAACTAGGAAAAATGAAGGCGATGTAGATGATTCTGATTCACATGTTGATATGGATGTTTCTTATGATTGTGAACTGAATTTGTCTACAAATTTTGAACCAACTTCCTTCAAAGAAGCCGCTTCTCATGATGAATGGAAAGAAGTGATGCGAAAGGAGTATGATTCCTTGATAAAGAATGGAATTTGGAAGATGCTTGATCCTCCATTGGGAACCAAACTGATTGGCTGCAAGTGGGTCTACAATAACAATTATAAAGTTGATGGCTCACTTGACAAGCACAAATCCAGGCTTGTGGAAAAAGGTTTTGAACAAAAGGAAGGGATCGATTATGAGGAGACTTTTGCTTCCACAGTGAAAATGGGCTACCATCCGGGCGCTATTTGCCCTAGCAACTCAGAATGCTTGGAAATTCCATCGAATGGATGTAAAAATTTCTTTCTTAAATGGAGATCTAAAAGAGAATTTTTTTATGTCCCAGCCTGAAGGATTTGTTGTGAAAGGACATGAACACAAAGTATGCAAACTTGTGAAATCCTTGTATGGCCTCAAGCAAGCACCACGAGCTTGGTATGAAAAGTTAACTGATCATCTTCTAAAACTCAATTTCAAACATTATGATCTTGATGATGCAACTTTGTTTGTCAAGAAAGTTGGCAAAACAATTGTATTTCTTGTGGTATATGTAGATGATCTTTTGATGACATGGAACAATGAGAGTTACATTGCATCCATAAAGAAGGAATTGAGGAAAGGATTTGAAATGACTGATTTGGGCTATGTTCATTACTTTCTTCGTATTGAAGTAACTCAACATCCGAAGTCTATATTCCTTTCTCAAAAGAAGTACATTGGAGATATGTGAATAGGTTTGGCATGGCTGAGTGCAATCCTCTAACTACTCCAATGGAAAAAAAACTTAAAGTTCACAACTGCTAAAGGAAAAGAATTTGAGGACGCAACAAAGTATAGACAACTTGTAGGAAGTCTCAACTACTTGACTACTACTAGACTAGACATTTTGTTTGTTGTTGGAATCCTCTCCAGGTTTATGCAAAAACCTTGTGAGGGACATTGGTCTGCTGCAAAAAGAGTTCTAAAGCACTTGAATGGAACTCAAGACTTTGGACTCAAGTATACACAAGTGGGTGACTTCAACTTGATTGGATACTCTGATTCAAACTTTGATGGAGACAGAGAAAATGGGGTATCACGCAAACAATCATTTCCAGCAAATTCCACAACAGAGGCAGAATATGTGGCAGCAGTTGAGGCAACAAATTAAATTGTGTGGCTCACAAAAATTTTGGAATATTTTTAGGTAAAACAAGTACATTCAACTCCACTTATGATTGACAACACCTATGCAATAAATTTGGCCAAGAACCCAAAGTTCCATGATCAAACGAAGCATATCAATACAAAATACCATCTGATTTGACATCATGGTGAGGCCAAGACAATCCATCCACACCATTGTTCCACTAATGAGCAGATTGCAGACATCTTCACCAAAGCGCTTGGAAGAGAAAAGCTTGAAAGATTCAGAACGATGCTTGGACTCGCCAACATCCCTTCAGATTAAGGGGGGGAATGTTGACACCTAATCATGGGGATTGGGTGAACGTTTGTAAATATGTAAATAATAAATAATGGAAAAGGAAGAGTCATCGAGAGGTGAAACCCAAGAGTCACTCCCTCATGTATATAACTATGAACAATCTAAATGAATAAACACAGTGGATTTGAGGAGTTACCTCTTGGTTTGACAATTTTCCCCTCTTCCAACACCTCCACGTTGGTGTTTAATTGTTGGTTTTGTTTCATGGTGGTCACTGTTACATAAATCTAAAGGGAATCCAATTTTCCCAGCGTCTTGTTTATTGCTGCATGGTAAATGCACCCTCCTCTTCTTACTAATCTTCTCATGTTCCCCACTAAGGAGATGTTACCTGAAGCACAATTTATCCTACTTTATGACTCTTGCGTTCCCACCTCGCACATCTTGGGATCCTCTTCTTGTAAGAAATTTACATTGGATATGTCCCACTTAATCTCCTGGTCCTTTCTGACTCCTATCATTTCCCAGTTAATTGGACATAGTATTCTCCAGTAGATTGCTAACACAGACCCTTCCCCCTCCTCCAAATTGACTCTCGACTAACAAAACATAACCAAATTATGCCATAGACTTAGTACAGAGCATAATAAAAAACCAATATTTTCCTTTGCTACCCCATCGAGTTGTGTGAAAAGGTCTTCCTCGTGTCATTGTCCTCTTTGTTTCCACTACACTGACGTCCAAGCCTGAACATCCACTTCAATCTCAGCTTGATGTTATTGTTAATTTTTGTTTAGGACTATATTGTTTTTTATTGTTGATAATTTCATCTTAAACTTATTGAAAATTTACATATGCATTCAGCCTAGTACATCATAACATGATTAGCAATTATGTATAAAGAACAATAACATCAATATTGCAACGGAACATAAAGGGACAACAAAAGAAAAGCATGCACAATAGAGACACCAGTATTAGGTTAAAGACCGAGGAAAAAACCCACTAGGGGTAAACCTGAAAGCAATTATTCTTCATATATTAGATATTCATCAAATGTTTAGTTGAGATACAAAGTATATCCATAGAGAGATAGGTCAGGCCTCTTAGGGCCAATCCAAGTCAGTTCACAACTTTGATTGTGAAATGACTTCCAATAACCAGATGAGTCCATGTAGCCTTCTGCCATATCACTATATAAGAAGCAATAACATCATCAAGCATTGTTTACTATCACATTTTTCATAGGAGAAAGGACACTACCCAAAGTCACTATATCATAGGAGAGCAAGGTCTCTGCCACATGAATCATATCATTGTCACATACTAGGTCATCATCTCACTATCATTAATTATTGTTATATATACCAGAGATCATTGTTCATCAAGGTCATCAAGATACCAGTGAAGATCTCAAGATAATGTTAACCACATGTCATATACACAGGGAAATCAAGATCATACCATACATAAAGAACATAGAACCATAACTTACTGCAAATGTAATGTTAAGTAACAAAATAATTGTATAATGTTAAGTAACAGGATACTATGTTATTCCCTATGGTGTGTGATTACTATAGCGAGACCATACCAATAATGTCAAGCACATGAGTCATATGATGCATATACATAATAAATGTGATGCTTGCATAGTGCCATGCTCATGGGATAACTATCTGATGTTCATAGGATAATGCTGAGATAATGCAGACTCCTCAGGAATGGTGCAATCATACACATAGTATAGCAAGAACAAGATTTGAACGATGTCAATGATGCAGAGTTGTGTATGGAATTGTTGTGTAACAAGCAATGCCCAAACTATGAATCAATGCCAGCGAGACATATGCAAGAGCCACATACCATATGGGAGAGCCATATGCGTGATGCGATGAGTGACCATACCCATGACATATTACCATGATGCAATGTGAGAGCATAATGTGACATTTCATAGTGATGCAATACAAGACCATGGCGAATATGTGTGCCATTGTATGGATATGGCATCAATGCATGTGCTATTGAAATAAGGTATATGAGCCAACTTCTATAAATAAGAGTGAGCCTCTGAAATCCTTATGCAAGTCATCAAAGAGACTGATCCAATTCACCACAGAAAAATTGATCCATAAAGAGCAGAACCTAAACATATTATAAATGATGTGAGCACAAATAAATGAATGCTAACTTCAAAATATGTGAACCACAAATATATCAGAAGTTTGAATTATGTACTCAATGGAAGAGGATCAATACATATTTATAGTTGTTGATATTCATGAAGGGATGTGACTCTTTGGGGGATTCGACATGGATCCTTTGAAGTCGACTTTGAATTCTTGGTGGGAAACTTAAAGAAATTAAATTCAAATAATTATTTGAATATATGTGCCTTCATAGTTATTTTTTCCCGAATATTTTTGTGCCATTAATTATAATAATTTCTTTATCAATTCTTAATTCACTTTTGTGGTGATGGGCTTCTTATTGGGCATAGGGTTTCCCCTTTGGGGAAATTCATCCCGAAGCTGCCCAATTTGAACACTCCCTCTCAACTAGGGAGGAATTCATTAGGGGAATTTTGAGGTCTCAAATGGGCCTCCTAAGAAAAATGTACAACCAAAATAATCTTTGTAAGAATCAATAGCATTCAAGATGATGATGTCAACCATGGGGCATTCACCATTTTTGGAGTAAAAAAGTAAAAATATTAAAAAAACTAATAAAATAATAAAACTACTTTTTCAACTTGTATTTTCAATTTATCTCCCTAAGGATTTACTCAAATTTAGAGTGGGAGTACTCGTTGGATGCAAAATTTAATTCCTCGTCCAAGGAGTACCCATGTTGCATACTTTCAATGCACACGAAAAATGAGTAATACATGAAAAAATGTGATTGCAATCACAGTTTTCATGTATTTATCATTTTTAATGTAGTAGAGTCCATCGAAAGTATGCAACATGGGTACTCTTTGGATGAGGAATCAAATTTTGCATCCAACGAGTGTTTCCGCTCGAAATTTGAGTAAACCAATAGGGAGACAAGCTTAAAATACGAGTTGAAATAATAGTTTTTCTTTTTCCTTTTTCCCTCTAAAATTTGATGATGTAATCTAATATTATTTTATTATTTCCACTATTATTTTATAATTTCCTTAGGAGGCCCATTTTAGACCTCAAAATTTCCCTAATGTCTATTTGTATCATAAGTCTCATCTTGGATGACATGTCTCAATATAAGAAGGCAGACAACTACATCATCATCACATCTTATCTCGTCACATAGAATAAGAATAGTCCACAATTAATGGTAGGGGAGATTGATCCTCCAAACATACTAGTCTCTAGGTCAAATCACATGATTGATATCTTAGCTATTACAACAAAATATCTCCCTCATCATATCTCATCTCAACTTGGTTCCTTTGATCATCAGCTGAACAATGATATTGTGATCTAAAGAAGAATAATCATCTTAGAGGAGCTTCCAGCTACCACCTTATATCTAATGTCAATAGGTGAGATCCACTTATTGTAAGGGTAAGGATCACACTCTATCCTATTGACCTATGATAATAGGCAAGATCGACTTAAGGATCAAACTCTATCTTATTGTCCATTTATCCTTCATCTAGACCCTCAAGAGAAGTAGAAAAACACCTACATCCCAATATTTGAGCAAGATCGACTTACCAGTCTGGGTAAGGATCACACCATATCTTAAGTCACCTCAACCCATTGGCCAGATGGGGAGGACCAATCCCAACTTATGGGTAGGATTCCAATTGGGGTATACTCTGCCAAGTCCCATACTTGATGATAGGGGGAGAAACCCACTTGTCATAAATGATCAGGATCACGCACACACCCTACAGTGACAATATGTGAGATCAACTTACCACATGGGTAAGGATCACACCCTATCCTATTTTTTAGAGTTACCTCAACCCCAAGAGACTATACTGCTCCATTCCTCACCCTAGGATCTCAATAAGGGGGAAGATGTATGCTTAGTGTTCTCGATCAACCTAGGACCCATTCCTCTCATCAGTGCCTTCACTAGGCTTATGGTTTTTAGTCATGGCCATAATGCATGACACCTTGAGAATATCGAGTCAACCACAATATTACACGTTGCAACTCAAGAATCCAACTGTTTGCATGTTCATCAATCAAAATATATTGGAGTCTCATAGCTCCTCTCTGCACATATCCCAGATATAGTGCTATATGATCTCAATGTGCTCATACCTATCGTGGAACACATTATTCTCTACATGTCGGGCCCACAATATGTCATAGTATATCATAGTCATGCCCAACATATGTTCAAACAACTTCAAAGAGATTTCTCAATCATACTGACTTGCAGTGATTCATTCTAGCATCAATGCATACTACCACTCAAAGCAAAAAAAATTAGTACATGTATTATTCAGGAAATCATGGCAGAAAACACTCAGATGTGCTCAACATATCCATATAGACTCAAGTATTCAGCAATGGGTTTTAGATCATAGATTACCAATTTATTGAACATACTAGTATACGTATCCAGCTCTATATGGCTCAAAGTACATAATGCAAATCAAGAATTCATCTAACTGTCAACTCATCATGGAAATCCATCAAAACTATATTTGAAGAGTAGGCTCTCCCAACTTCTTTGGTGTAATCCATCATTCCAATCATACTTCCCTTTATAAGGAAGTCATCATCATCTCTCTGTTACACTTCTAATCTCAGGTAGTTGATCACCAACGCTTTGTGCTCAGCTCCCATTGGCACTGAATGTAGAGATGGTATGATCTATTCATAAATAAGTTGTTGGCGAATATAAAAAAATATCAAATACATACTTACAACCTAAAGAAAGATTGGTGTTTACATAAGATGACCAACAATCCAAGTATGCCAAGACCAGAGAGCTTGCTCAAGTCCATATGGGAATTTCTTCCATCTAAAATCATGAATCTAATCTCAAGTTCCTGAAATCCTTAAGGTAGCTCCAAGTTATGATTCTTCCTTATATACATCATGGAGGAAGCTTACTTCACATACATCTCAGAATAGTACATCAAGTAACGAAAGTCAAGATATCATCATAACATTCATTCTCTAGGAGCATATTTATCATGATAGTTTGAATCATATCACGGAAGCATCAAACACTACTACATCTTAGTCATCAAGAATTGTCCTTGCATGAAGGACATATAGCTCTCAACATCATATCGGATTGGTTCACTTCAATCTATTCCCTCTAAAATAGGAAGTTTTTTCAATCATAGTTATCAACCAGGGAGACTGCAACCCTTTCTTTGAGGTCTTGATCTCTTGTCCATTTTCAAGTACCACTATGTTGTAGTGGTTGCAACACCCTCCAAAATTTTGGCTCGTGTCCAATTTCAGAGCCTTCCTTGGTTTTTCCCTTGGTGTTTGCAAACACTAAGGCTCATTTCATGAGCTTATGTCGAGTCTTTGCACCCTCCTCACTTGACCATTCACTGGACATCTTTTAGCATGTTGGTCACAATGTCATGCTTGCAGTCATGTTCTAGCTATGTTCAAGGTCTGTCTTCGTGTGTACATTTTCTATGTAAGCATCTGTTGCACTCGCACATGAATTTGTATGCAATGTCGTGCAAGTTTTGTCGCGGTCATTCAACGATCTATCTCAAGTGTCGCACTTGTCGCTCGAACTCGTTGGTCAGTCACACTGAGCATATGTTATCTTGTTGGTTCAAGGTGTCTTGTCATTAAGTCATCTTGAGTGTGTTTTTGCGAGGTCATGTATACATAAGTCCACTCACTCACACACTTAGTCATTTTTCCAAACATATGTCGACCAGACCACCCTCCATCAGTCAGACTTTCGTTGAGCTGCATTTCACAGTCTCAACCCTTAGTGATCAAGAATTGCTACCCAGAATTGCATAGAGCTTGAGGTTACCTCCTAGGCAGTCTTCACTATGCAATCTTGGCATGGACCTGGTTGACTATCACCCAGAATAGCGCAAAAGTTTCCCAAGAATCCATCTCAATATGTCCTTCCCGCAAGCCAATCCATCAAGCCTCTTGTTGGTCAACTAGAGAGTTTGATTAGGCACTCATCCCGGGCTTCACTCCTCCAAAAAAATTGTGTAGAAGATGTCAGCATGCCCACCTCTACTGACTGAATAAATTGTGCAGACATGAGGGAAATGCACCCACCGCCTGACACGACACTGTCTCTTAAAATTGTACAGTTCTTTCAACTAGTCCCCCTATCAGTCGGCCTATTGCTCCTCTTAAAAACTGTGCAGTTTTATTGGACTGTCCTCCAGCTTCCCGACACCCCGCTCAGCGCGGAAACTGCACAGACATGTCTTGCATGCCTGCCTCCCAGTTCTACATAATTTTGGCCAGCAAGCTCCTGTAGCCTACTCCTAGCCTCCGCTAAAAATTTGCACAGTTTTCACTACCAGTGTCCTCCCTGCTGCCAACATTGCCTCCCTAAAAAATTGTGCAGTTCTTCCTCCTAGCTAAGCCAGATCCCGTAGAATGTCATTGTTGTTCTAGACTTCTCATCCCAGCCTCCCAGTGACCTCTGCGTAATTTTCCTTAAAAATGCCTCGAAGCTCGCATCCCAGCCTGAAATGTGCTCTGCACAGTTTCAGGCCTTGTCCTCTCTCCCGGTCACTTACACCCGAAAACGAAAGATGATGCATCATGGTAGACTAAGAGATTTTTGGATTTGATGTCGCCTCGTCATGAGTGATTGCGGATATAAGTACATGGATGAGACATGGCACGATGACAAATGAGATGAACAAGACTTGTTCATGAATGGATGAACACATGAAGCATTCCAAGTATCAATGAAGGGGATACATGCATGTGCAACATCAAGTGAACACCAAGACCATCGAAGACTCTGCACACCTTGCCATGTGGAGGTGAAGCTATGATACGCCAAGAGAAAACTCATGACTCAGCAACACTACAGCTTGACAAGGACACCACCATCAGCATGAACATACCACCAATGGCATGTCGAGTCATGTCATGAGTCATCTCGGCCACATCACTACTATGGGCCATACTATTGTAATCAATGTAATGTAACGTGGAAGTCCAAGAGACCCACATGTAAAGTTGAAGAGTCATGTAAGTCAAATAGTCATGAGGGAAGTCGAAGAGTCACAAGGTTCAAGTTCACCCTTAGCTATATATACCCCTCATTTGTACATGCAAAGGACTTTTCACCTTGGCTCCTCCCACATAGCCTTGAAAGTCTGTAGTCTTTTCTTTGAGGAGCGAGCAGTGGCTCCAACGCCCTGCTATCAAGGTTAGTGATGTAATGGTGTACGGATGTGTCTTGGAACTTTCACTTAATTCAGAAGCCTATTAACAGGCCAACACATTTTCACACATGTATTGTATTCATTTGTAAGACTATTCTTTGGACGCTTGTAATGCATGTTTCTTTAACTTGTATTAAGGCAGTTGAACTATTTCAGTTGTTTTAGTACATATGTTGTATCATTTTCTAACATTATCTTGCCAGTGTGGACTATTTTGCCAGACACTCGATAGATTCATTCTCGTAAACTTGTTATAACGATTGTTGCACTTGTATGGACTATTCCGTTGGGTGTTGTACATGCTATCTATTCACTTCGTGTTTGTGATTGTCGCATTTGTGTGGACTACTCCACTAGAAGCTGCGCATGTCCTATTGTGTTGTGTGTCTCTAACAGAGTTGGGACTATTCCCTTTTGACTTGAGACTCACTCTCACCCTTTCCCTCTACAGTGAAATAACTTAGACACAAGTTACACTAAGCACTCACTAGACACACGAACCTCGATGTTTGAAGACTAAGTAAACTACTCTCATGTGCTAACAAGCAAGAGCTAAGGAATATCTTTAAGATAATGGAAACCGGGCCATCATACCGGATGAGACTCCTATACCAAATGGCGTAAGGTCTAGTTAGGACTTCATACCGGGGAGATCCCCTAAATGTTGGCAGGTCCAGCACTGTCAACATTTCTATCACTAGAAGGAGGGTCACCAGTTGTTTATAGTTGAATATCCTCTCACCCCCACTCATCAATCATCTGGTCAAGGCAGTAGCTGGCACTCCCTCTCACCTACGCGTAACTCTGAAGTTGGTTACTCCTCACCTCCCAGACATGAACACAAAATTTCGTATCAGCACCTTCATTATGACCGTCCCATTAGCCGTCAGTTTGCCAAAGCAGTTTGACTAATCCCAGGAATACAAGATCTTCCATACGCATCAAAGAAGCCAAATACCACTCCCACAGGAGTTGTTGTCTTGTTAGTGGAAGAAGTAGTTCTAACCACTCTCAAAGGTCTGGCAGAAGCTGTTGAGAATGGAGAGGAACCTCCAATCTTCCAATAGAGAGAACAGGACACCTTCATGATCTTGGGCTCAAGATCTGGTACAGGAGACAGAGGGGAAGGCAACAGAGGAGGCAGAGGCGGAGACGAACCAACATACTCAGAATCGAAACCATCAGATTCTGAAGAAGAGGAGGAGGATGAAGAAGAAGAAGACATGTCAGACCAAAACTTGGAATGGATGACTCAGGGGCCATTGGCCCTCCCTAGTGCTTTACATAGGATGCCAAAGTGTTTGGAGAGGATGTTGACAAAGTATCACCCTGACAGAACAATGAAGGTAGAAGACCACTTGGACAACTTCTACCTGCAACTGCAGACACTCGAGGTATGACACGACGACAATGCATGTAGATTGTTTCTGTGTACCTTGGATGGTTGAGCAACAGTATGGTATCACAGCCTTCCTATCAATTCCATTCATAAACAATGTAAACTTTGAAACGAGAACTGATACTATTACCTGTTTCATATAGATAGCAAAAAAGTGACCCGATTTTAAAAAGAGGTGATGCAAAACACACATGTTTTTTTTTAAAGCATAGTTTTTGGCACTTTAAATTTTTTTATGTACATTGCGTTTTAGAATGGTAGTGATTTTCATGTTGATTTTAAAAAGTGGTAATTTTGCATCAAGTCCTTTGTTTAAAAGACCTATTCTTTGACTTTAAATAATGTATGAAATGTAAATAATTATTTTCTAAATTTAATAATTTTTGAAGTGGTATTATTCTTCATATTTTCTTGTTTTATTTTATTTTTATTTTTTTTGTAGTGAGGTTTTTATTGTTTTGCATATTTAAAGAAGAAGGTCGATATTTTGAATTTTCGATATTCTACATATTTATACATCGTTAATTAATTTTTCAGTCCACATAAAATAATTATCTCTAAAAAACAATAATTTTTAAAAATTGACATAAAAATAACCATCATAAATATAACTAAAAAGCTACATGTTTTGATAATTTTTTGCTAGAAATGACATGTCAAAATCACAATTTTTATAGGAAAATTTAAACCAAAAATGGTTAAATAATAGTTTTTTATTATGAATTTCATGTCAAAAAATAATAATAATCATTATTTTTTTCAGAAAATAATGATTAACATAAAAATTAATGTGAAAATCACATAATACAAATATTGAACACATAACAACCTTAATTGAGTGCTTATTCTTCTCATAAAATGTCAAAGTCAAAACATTACAAGTATAACTAATTAATAGTTACAAAAAATGAGCTTAATTTCCAAGCATAACTTAAATTTAATCAACAATGTCACATAATCCAAGCTCTTCTTCCTCTAGAGTTTCATCATTGTCTTCTTCGACAATATTTTCTGCTTCATTTTGCTCATTTTTCTCTTCTAATGAATCTTTGATGTCTGCGAATCTCCCAATGTATGTCTTTCCAATCATTCCGTGTTTCAGTAGAAATCACATGAAAGAATTTTTTGGCCGATGCGTTTCGAACCAACAAGTGTGGTTCATCATTAGGACCAGATGAAGAGGCAGACCATGGCAAAGGCTTAAATAGAGAGCAATGTAGAGACATAATTTCAAGTAACAGTTATATTTGAACAATAATGTTTAAATTATAATATTAATTTATTAATATATTAAAAACAAATATTATTAAGTAACGACCATATTAAACGACTAGTTTCTGAAGAAGAAAAATATATTTAAATAATGATATAATTTCATTAATTATTAAAAATAGTAATAGGTAACAGCTATATTAAACGACTAATTTTTGAAAAATAATATTTAAATTAATTTATTAAAACCAATATTACTAATTCTTGAAAAAAATATATTAAACTAGAAATTAGTTTATTAATTTATTAAAAACAAATAATAATAACTGCTATATTAACAACTAGTTTTTTAGAAATAATATTTAAAATAATAAATAAAAATCAAAGTCAAACTTTAAAAGAGAAGAGTCAAAAATTATTAAAACGAGGGAAAAACCTTAATCGAGATAAGATCATTTGATAAATTAAATACTAATGGAAATAAAATAAATTAATTAATGGAAAAATAAATAAAAAAAACAAAATATATCCAAGTCAAAATAAATATATATATAAACAAATAATAAAACAAAAACATATATATATATATATATAATATATATATAATATATATATATATATATATATATATATATATATATATATATATCTATCCAAAGAAAAAATAATCGATAAATAAAACGGGGTCAACAATAAAATATGGGGCTTGGGTCCATTAAACAAATAACAAAAATACTAAAAGGAGTTAAAAATGAAAAGGATGATAAAATACATAAAAATCACGAAGGATCAAGAAAATAAATTCTAATGAAAAATAAATGAACAACAAATACTATAAAAATGATGTCAATATCTACATAGAAAAACAAAATAAATCCCAAAAAGAAGCCTAAAAAACTAGGAGGACAAAACAGGAACCCAACTTCTACTTATATTCCAACCATCATTTCTATTCAAATTATTGGGTCTTTTTTCAATTTCTAGGGCCTCTCTCAATTTATGATAATGGAAATGACTAACCTATTAATATTTTTAATAAATTAATGAAATAATATCATTATTTAAATATTTTTTCAAAAACTAACCGTTTAATATAGTCGTTACTTAATAATATTTGTTTTTAATATATTAATATATTAATATTATAATTTAAACGTTATTGTTCAAATAAAGTCATTACTTGAAATTATGTCTCTACATTACTCTCTATTTAAGCCTTTGCCATGTTGTGCCTCTTCATTTGGTCCTGATGATGAACCACACTTGGTTCGAAACGCATCGGCCAAAAAATTCTCTCATGTGATTTATACCGAAAGACTTTGCTTAATAATAATTATTGTTAACTATATGATTATTTAATAAATCTAAAATTAAAATTAGTTAATAAATCTTATCAATAAATACTATAGTTAACACTAAAGTAAATAATGTTATATACATTCATAATATATGCCTACAAGTAACTGCTGCCACCAAACCATATAAATAAGGTAATGTAGACCCACTGTCTCTAATTACACAGTTGTCAAAGCTAGTCTTTATATAACAAGAGGAATGTCAGTCACCCTATTACATCATTTACTGCCCTCGTTGTATCAATAGAATTAGGTAGTTATTGTGGGATGCAGGCCCATCTAGAGGAACCCAAGGGTGAGTGATAGCTCCCACTCACAGATGCAATTGAAGGAACTCTCACTATCTTGATTACTAGCAATTATGAGAGAGATCAAAGTCAAAAATTGTCAACGACATCCCTAAAATTCCATATACCATCGGACGGTAAGCTAAACCAGACAATTTTGCCTACGGGTTGAAAGATGCCGCACTTGAAGGACCTTTAGGACAATGACTATATATAGTTATGTCATCTCTTATTTGTTTGCTTTTGAAAAGGATCTCTTTACTATGCTCACATTTGTGGCATAGCTTTATAGATTACATAGGAGTTAAAAGATTCCTCCCTTATAATTTAGGGATTTCTAAATGTGTTGGAATTTAAATTGGTGGTTGTAGAACTTATTGTTTTATCTTCCACTCGAAGCATGCAGGTTATGTGATTAATATGAGGCAGTGTCATATTTTGAGATGGCAAATAGTCATTATCCTTATTGTATTGCGGAAAGTGTTTTGCACAATATTTTAACACGAGCTTCGTACATGCTTTCCACTTTTTAATGTAAAATCAATGACAACTAGTTGAGCATTGCCAAACCTGTCTGTTTTGGCCGTGCATTTTTATTTTTTGTTTGATTCTTTTCAATTTGTAGCTCCGTTAAATTTTTCTTTGATGAACTCAATTTTTGTCGCTTCAAAATGAAAGATAAATACCCAATCGAAATTATCCATGGTAATATTGAGAGGGTTCTTGTGGTTTATTCATGATGTAGAGAGGAGTTTAGAAGGAAGTCAAGAAAGATCCCTTTGAAACATTTTGTGCCTCCAATCTATGCTTTAATTCTTCCTCTCGGTAAGATTCACTTTTCAATTTCATCTTCCATTGGCTGCTTATCAAAAAGTTTTTGCGTTTTCCTCATACGTTGAGGGGGTCCTCTCAAAATGATGGGTTTCATTGCGATATTACCAGTATGTGTGATTCTTATAATTAAGATAACATTGAAGAGGCAACCCGTTTGTACGAGATAGCTTATTTGTGAGCTTGTTTATTGTATGTATGTGTATATTCGTGCATGTTTACTGCTTGCACCTATATATTTGTACATGTTTATTGTATGCAGAGTTCTCATAGGCATTCAGGATAATCTCCGTTAGATAGGTACACGATCTCTAACACTCTATGAGATGGGAAATTATGATCATTGTTTTTGGATGAATGTTATTTTAACTGAATTGATCATACCTAAGATTTTAAGACAATATAAGTGTGTTAATAGAAAAGCACAAATAGTTGGGAAGCAAAAATAGTGAGGTGAGTTATCGATCTCTAAAAGATGCATTACATATAATTTCGAATGTCATTGTATAATATATAAATCCTACTCTAATAGGATAGTAAGATAGCGCGAAAAAGGTTTGTCTTAAAATTTTATATTGTTTTTAAGGTTAATTAAAGTAGAATTAATTTATAATGTGAAAGAATACTACAATTATATATATATATATATATATTATATATATATATATATATATAAATATATATATATATATATATATATATAATCTATATATATATATAATATATATATATATATATAATAACGTAATTTGGTTGTTTTCTATCTACATTCTAAATACTTTTAATAATAAAATTTAATAACACATCTTTTCAATGCAATAAAATTCTTCATAAATTAGAATATTATATGAGTCATTTAAAATTTAAATTTAAAAATTAATTTTCAATATTAAAGTATCATAAAAAAAATCAAAGTTCAGTTTTAAATTAATTTTTATTTTATTAAAGGTTTATATAAATGTTTAATTTAAATTCCCCCAATTGGGATGCGAGTCGATGTCACAGAGGTTAGGCTGGGAGTAGATATGTGTAGTACGAGGGCCATAACGACCACCGCCCCCCACATGCTCAAGGCAGGGGGTGCGGTGTCCTTCGGAATGAATGCATGGATGGTAAGTGGGCAAGGTGGTGGGGAAGAAAATAAGGTAGGGTGTTGGAGAAGGCAAGGCCATTCGACGTGCAGGGTAGGTGAGAACGGTTGTGGATAAGTGAGGTGATTCAGAGTCGGGGAAGGTCAACAGCAAGAGGGGAACCTTGGTCACGAACAAAAGCCTGAATTGAGTATGTAATTTGGTCATGTCTCTGTGTTGATTCTATGATCCGGTTGGGGTTCTTCTAGGGGGAAGGGAGGCGCAAGTGCCCGACGCAATGGGGATTAGAATTTTATGGGTGGAAATGGTGGTGGCAAGGGCATGCCATGGCCTGGTTCTGCATTTTTATTCTCTCCCAATTCAGTCAAAACCATGGATGCGGAGTGGGCAAGTGCGCGCTGTGAAGCTATGCGGGTCTATGCTTAGTTTTTAGGGCCAAGGGGATAAGGGAGAGCGCCATTGTAATTCCAGGGGGGGCGGAAGCTGTAGAGAGAGGCAGGAAAGAGCTGAGGGCAGGGGGATGGGACTACAACCATGGCAGTAGGATTCAAAGAAACCATTGGGAAAGTGGGAACCCGCATGTCACTAAAGGCAAAGCTAGGAACCTTGTGTGGCAAAATTACCGGAGGGACAAGCCAAGCCACGACTCTCATCTACTGGTTGAGGGTGCAAGAAGATGGAAAAATTGCAGGCGTCCTGCCATGCTCTAGAAGGGCCTGTGGGCTCGGGTTGAGACACATTGGAACGACTGACATATAATCCATAGCAAGGGGGAGGGGTACTGTGATGGGCCCTGGGAGAAGAGTCTAAAACCCACCCCCCTCCGGCATGTGCGGGCTCTGGGTTACCCTTACACTCACGTAGACAAGTATGGAAGAGAGGAAATTCATGAATGGCAAAGGTGGTGTGTTGAGAAAAGTTCGATGAATCTAACTTCGTTTGGGTGTCAACAAGGCTCTACTGAGCAGGTTATGGCCCGAGTGGAAAGAGGACGCGGGCGTGGTAGGAGAGGCCCAACCCCTTGGACAGATAAGGGGTCGAGCACGTCAGAAGCTTGCAAGGGTCATAAATCTGTAGAGCACCTCATCGCATAGGCAGCATCGGCAAACTGAGATGGGACAGACGCGGGAATTCATAAGTTGATGGAAGACTAGGAAGCGGAGATTAAGCAAGAAAGCGAGTCCGAGGATGAGCTGGACAATTGGAGGGAATTGGTCCCAAATCCAGGGAATACTCGAGGGAGAATTACTCAGTTTAAACATATGCTCTACCTGTATTACTTAATGAAGATCCTACTTGGTAAGGTGATGGAACAAATCTCTGTGGGGATGGCGGTTACAGTCCAGTGGCAGCCGAATTACAAAAAATATATGGAGAAAATTATTTTCTAGCTGCACAAACAGGACATCAAGATGGATAGGATCGACTGCCACATCCCTTGCATTATGGAGTTGTATGGGATGTCAGGGGCTACAGCTGAAGCTCCTGCTCCCATTGCACCTGCCTCTGAGGAGCAGAAAGACTAGATTCCCCATGCATAATTTTGGTTTATGTGGCTAGCTTTTAATTTCCCTATTGCATATGTTAGTTTTTACAGTTATGTAGTATCTGGACATGAGATCGAGACTTATCTATCCTGGCTAGAGAGACTGAAACAATTATGTTTTTGGATGGCTTATAACATTGATCGGTGGCCAACAGACTTGGTTTCCCCTCGGGGCAAGTTGAGGCCACCCGGTTAATCTGTGTGGTGTAAATTTGCCTAATATATAATAGAAAATGGAATGGACATGCCAAGCTTAACAAAAAAAAAAGAATGTTTAATTTAAATTCAAATTCAAACTGAATTAGTTGAAAGGAGTTATAAATGAGTGAATGTGGTTTAGGGTGATATTGCAAGAGATATTCAAATATTACTCTATATTCTAATTCCCATGTTTCACATGCAAAATAAATGCATCTCATTATCATTATCAACGTTGATTACTTATATTTTTATATTGAATATATTTCATTACTATGTCGATAGGCATGTCTGTTTTCAAATAGTGCTTCCAAAATTTTAATTTAATTATCAATAGTTATTAGATGTATGGTAGGGATTCAACCTCTGCGAAATATTCTAGAATATTCTTAGTAGTAATCGCAGATCAAAGGATCCTCGTAACTAACAAAACTAAACACTTCAATTGGAATTTGTCCAATGGTCAAAGGAGTTACATATTACTTTACCCGCCTTATTTCGGCACCCCAACCTTCATGTTAGGGAGAGCTGACCATATTTTTTGGAACCATACTGTTTGTGGCAATGAGGATTGACAATTAATTATTTTGTTGGCACCTCCACCTTTACAATTATGAAAGATGCCCATTGAGATGTGGAACTGCATCCTTCTTACTGAAGGAAGGCAAGATTCTATGACATTTTTACTCTTAAAAGACAACCAGACTCCCATCTTCACAAATGGGGAAGGTAACCCATCGTTAGATACTATCAAATTCTATTTCACCTTCAGGTGGAGTGTTGGAATGTGACTGTTAAATGAGTTTGAAGTCTAAGTTACATATTTGGGATAGATCAATGGCTCACATTTAATCTAAAGTTGAGGTTAACTTGACATCTCACATCTATTATATTGATGATATTAGATCGGGAGCTCACTCTCAAAGTAAAAGGCATATACAAAGGGGAGAGGAAATCTTGAACAACATGAGAGCGTTCTTGTAAAGAGAATAGAACACTACACTCACTTTTGAGGCAATAAAAAAGGTGCAAGGATAGTTTAAGCAATGGTTCTTCCTATTACGGTTTTCCACTTAAATCTATGTTTATTTTGCATTCGTTTGATTGATTTTGTTGTATTTATTTGGTTTTTCTAACAATATCACTATGGTGTCTAAGAAAATGAAAAAAATGATTAGAGATCCCACACTTGCATGTGAGATGGACTAAAATTATAATGTTATTCAATACATGAAGTTTCATGTAACTTTGTTGTGCGGCAAACCTTTTGAAATTACTTTCTCATATCTTCTGAACTTTCAACATATGCGTTGAAGTTGCTAGGTCAATTTCACAAGAAACAATTCTTTCGAAAAGATGGTTAAGTTTCGAACCATTTTGGCATCAATTGAGATAACTCTCGGGAACTATATATTCTCATCATGGTAACTTTTAACTACAGACTTTGTTGGCCCTCCTTTCAAATAGTGAAATTGCATAAATTGGGCCATGTCTAAAATCCTACGCATGTTGAATTTTGAAATCTTTATTAATTTGTCCATCGAAATCTCTGTTTCACTTTTCCATGGCTCGATTTTACCCCAAACTTTGCATCTCTTCGATCATGCAACCCAAATCTGTTCATCCATTTTTAAGTTTTTAATGAACTCCAATATAGTTTTGGCCCCAATTTTCTATGATAAATGGTGATATTATTTCCCACTCCCTCTCATGACCACAAATATCGTCTCTTCAATATCACTACCACTTTCAATGGTTCTCACTAGATTAATGGACTTTTGTCTATCTTGATGATTTGGGTTTCTTGGGGCATAATGAATATTTGGAAACATTTGAGAATTTCTTCATTCACAAGATGTATTTTATTGATTTTCACCTCATTTATTGTCGGAATTACTACTTTCTTTGATATTTATAATTCATGTAATGCTCTACCTTGACATGATAATGAGGGAGGTCAATATTTCCCTCCCGGGGCTGAGGTAAGATGACATAAACATCAATATTCCCAACGTCAACTCGCCCACTAAACTACATGTTCCCATTAGGAATTCCTAGAGTAAGAGCTTTGACTAGCTTCTTCTTCAAAGGATCAAAAGATTCCTAAGTATCATTCGAGAATAAAAAATCAACATCCTTTTAGTGAAGTTTATGTATAAATAAAAGTAATGCCATAATAACACCTTATGTACTTCCTACAACACCTCGTGCCCTTGACGAGGTTCAGCTTTGCTTTTGGTTTATTGGTGGGATCTTGATCTCATCCATGCAGTCATATTTCAAATCATCATCACACCTAGCATGGCTGATTAGGATGCTTCTAGAAGTTGTAGATATCACTTATTGGTCTTCAATGACAAACATCCACTGGGAATCTAGGTTGCCTTGCCTTGGACAAATTCTAGCGATTCGCTGATTAATTATTGATGCAAACATACTACCACATCTATGAATTTTTAAAGTTTTAAATTTAAATGTCTTTAAAATTACTTCCATTTATATCTAAATTTGAGTCATTGTATTTAAATTGATTTGGATACTAAAGTCTCATTAAACAGACCCGTGTTCGAGTCCAAGCAAGAGAATCTATTTCACAAACGCCTTTACAATAACAAAAAAAAATCTTCCATTTTAAAGCTTTTACGAGGAGGACAACGTTTATTCTAATGCCTTTACAATGACCATCAATTGATCACTTTTTGAGCTCTCACAACAAGGGGAATGTCTTTTTCCTTGTCTTCTTGTAATGAATAATTGGATGATGATGTTGTGTTTGCGTTACCGAGGGGACGCTTACTGTTCGTGCTTGATACAAATCCTTTGAGGGGAGACTTTGAATAGACATAGTCGTTGTTTACTTCATTGTTTTTATGTTATCAATATGTTGTACCATTGTAAATTTGTCGCACCTTGAAGGTCAATTTGATCTTGTTCATGTGAGTGAGCGTGCGCTTATATTTCATCTCCAAAAACATATTGTCGGAATCTTCATCTTGAGATTGAAAGTGGTCCTTTGAGAGTTCTATGTGATGGATAACTTTGAATGGAGCTCATCCTCTCATAGCCCCCTATGGAGCCTTTTTCTTGAGTCCACGGGGATTTGGTTGTGCCAAGTCAAGGATCATGGATGTTTTTGCAATGTTCAAGACTGTCGTGCGCTGAAAGTGGGAAAGTGCGATTAAGTTTTTTATTCCAAGTCATAGGTGCTCATGATTTGTTTCAATACAAAACCTTGTTTTACCTTTATCTCAAACTTCTCCTTAATTTTAACCACATATCTATAGGTCACTCCCCAGCACATTGAGATGTCCAACGACTACATGTTAATACACATATACTTTTGCAATCCACCACTGCACTTGACAACTCCACACTAGTTTGTTTCATGGTTTTGTAGGCGAGCTATAGAAGTTGTTTGTATAGTCTAATATGGTCTTCTCTTGACGTTGGTGGTGTTGTAGCCATCTGGGGTATTGGTCCTTGTAGTTCCCCACGTGGTAATATTCCTCCTTGAGGGCACCCTCAAAATCACCCCATGCAATGTATGTGTCTTATTCACACATCTTCATCTATAATGCTCATTGACGATGGGTGTCCCAGTAATGTTGGACACAAGGGGGCGTGGTTCTAATTTTCTCCTCACCCGAGAAGCTATTAGAAACTATAGGTCATTCAACGACTGCTTTAAGGCATATGCATCTCCTTCCTTCAAGTAGAGAGATATCCATATTAGCTTATATCTGGAAAAGTGAATCAAAGAGGATATTTAACCACCACAGAAATCAATGAAGCTAAAAGAGTGGAGATGGTAAGAATATTAAAAACATTAACTTATAGAGTGGAGATGGTAAGAATATTAAAAACATTAACCTATAAAAACCAATCCAATGGTAAGAATATAAAAAACATTAACTTATAAATTTGATGGTACATGGCATGTTTTATTTATTTAAATTATAAGTATTATGGGAGGGGGAATATAAGTGATGTATATATATACCACATGCAAGGAGGAGTAAATGAGAGGAGAGGGGGAGTAGTAGAAAAGGGAGGGAGAGAGAAGGGATAAAGCATACCTTTCTTGGCCTTTTGGCTAAGATCAAGTGTAGTATCTGTTCTTATTAGTTTAATATATGATACATGGTTCATAGAACCACATGATATTAAATGTATTTTTCTAGGGGGAGGGCCCACACAAAATAGCTTGCTATTGGGGCTCTAGGGTGTCGCTTGAGCATTGCACTACAGCACCAACCAGGCGCACCCCAACGACACAAACACAAATATTATTAATTAATCGAATTGTTTGTTTTGTTTGTTTAATCGGTTGAAGAGAAGTTATGGTGGTGCTCTGAGCGTTTGGTTTTTCGGAGGGTTTGTCATTTAGTCCCCTGTTTAAATCGTTGCTTGCTTGATGTTCCTTTGTGCGCTGAATTTAAATCAAGTCCTCGCCTCTCATTGCTTGCTTCCAGTTCACATTTAACTAGTGTTCTGTTTTTCCTCTCAACAACTCCATTTTGCTGAGGTTTATGTGGCACTGTAAATTTTTGCAGAATCCCATTGCTTTTACAATATTGATTAAATTCTCTTGATTTGAATTCTCCCCCCTGATCAGATCTCAAAATTTTGATGTAATTACCAGTTTTTTTTTCCACCATACTATTAAATTCTTTAAAGTACTCAAAAACATCACTCTTCTTTCTTATGAAATAAACCCATGTATACCTAGATCTATCATCCACAAAAACAAGAAAATACCATGCTCCACCAATAGACCTAGTTTGCATAGGTCCACATACATCAGTATGAATTAATTCAAGTATTTCCCTTTGCCTTTTTTCTTTATGTATAGGAAATTCCTCGCTATGTTGCTTGCCAAGTACACATGCTTCACATTCAACATGATCATTCTTCAAGACAAGAAGACCTTCAACCATTGTGTTCTTTTGAAGTAGCATTAAATCTTTGTGATTTAGATGTCCATACCTTTGATGCCATAAATCTATTGTTGATATTGTTGTAGATGCCAACGCTTGATGGCTTTTCCTGGTCACATCCAACTTATACAAGCCTCCAACTCTGGTTCCTATGGCAATAACCTTATACTTATCTTGAATTTTTTTCACTACACACTGTGAGTTAACAAATTCTTCCTTAAAATCTTGGTCAGCAATAGTAGAAACATAAATTAAATTCTTTTTGATACCAGGAACATACATCACATTATGAATCTGTTTCTCTTGTCCATTAGGCAAATTCACACCTATTACTCCATAACCTTGAACTTTAAGTAATCTGTTATCTCCTAGACAAACATATGTTCCATCAATGTTTTCATAATATTCATCAAACCACTCCTTATTACAAGACATATGGAGTGATGCACCGGAATCAATGAACCAAGCATTCACATCATCATTTTCCACAGAAAATGCATCATCAGAAACAAACAATTTAAGATTTTTAAATCCATCATTGGTTGAGGTATCCTTGTCCACAAAATTTCCATTATGCCTTCTGTTTCTTTACCTAGACTCATTATATTTCCTTTTATAACAATCTTTAGAATGATGCCCGGGTTTGCCACAATAATAACACTCATCATTTCTTTTATCATCGATTGGAAATTTAGACTGTGTCATACCTTTTTGTTTTGCTTGAAACTTGCCTCCTTTTTTCTTGTCCCATGGCTTACCTCTGTGTGGATATTTGCCCTTGGCTACCAATGCCAAATCTAAACTACTAGAGCCCAAATTAAAGCTCTTCATCCTCTCCTCTTCTTGTAGAAGAATTCCTGTCAATTCATCAAATGCGGGGGGTTTCTCTCTAGCTGAAAGACTTGAGACAAAAATTTGACAATCTTGCACTAAGCCATTTAATGTGATGGTGACTAAGTCAGTACTAGACACCTTTTCACCAATATCTCCTAACTTATCACTTAAACCTTTGACATGAGATATGAAATTGCTTATATTTTCATTTGCTTCCATTTTTAGAGATAAAAGCTTAGTCTTCAAAAACAAGATCTGGTTTGTATTCGTTGTTTCATACAAACCCTTCAACGTATCCCATGTTTCTTTTGATGTCTTCCAATCTCTGATGTGAGGAATAATGTTGTCCTTTACGGACATACGCAGCAACACCTTTTCTTTCGTCTCCCTTCTCTCCCAATCTAGAATAGAACCTGCAACAGTGGGTTTGGGCTCATCCCCACTCACAATGGACCACAAATTATAACCTTCTAAAATAGTTAGTAACTTGAATTTCCAATTCACATAATTTCCTCCATCAAGTTTGGTGGATTCATTCAAATAAGTATCAGGCAACAAATTTTCCATGATGAAAAAAAACTTTCTCCAATCACCAAAATGCCACCAAATCTAAATCCAAATGCACCAAATTTCACTAATTCTCAGAAAACTTTCACCATGCATGGACCATAAAAATCTTTACTAACTCCTTTTCACTATTAAAAAATTTCCAAATTTTTTTCTTGCTTAAATTTGATCAGTGCCTTCTAAAAGGACAGTCTACAAACTTACAGCCGGAAATTGCCAATGTGAAAACTTTGCAATATATGAATACATATAAGGAACAATGAAATTTGAAAATTTGAATAGCTAACTTCCCACCTCAATATCTGCCTGGAAGCTTGGAATTTCTAAACACAGTCGCCTGAAGAGTTTATGCTTCTGGACCAATTTGTCAACAACAATCTTGGAGATAGAAAAATCTACCTGAAATATTAGACAATGAAGTAGCTAGGAGGTGCACTGTTTAGCATGTGAGTTGGCAATATCTTTGAATCTCTCTAATTCTAGCAGAACACATGTCTCCAGATCCGGTCTCCGCTTCAGCAGACTTCTCCACGCTCAATGCACCAAAACAGAGAAATATCCCAGTTGACTACGATCCCGCGACCTTCAATCCCACAACTCTCACCAATATGAATAGCAGCAGTGCCAGTATGAATAGAAACTCACACAATCAGCAGTGTCTCGATCAAGGCGTCGACCAATTACACATGGCTTACACTACACAACTCGGCTTACACGATAAACTCAGCTCACCTCAAAATCACGGTGGTATCTGCACACACGGAGCGGGGAATATTACTCCTATCCACAACATACACCACCGAGCCTCACACAACGCTCACCACGCTTTCGCTGCGCTACTCTGATACCATATCAGAGAGAGAGACTCAAACACAGAACATAGCACAAAACTTAAAACTCAACAACTTGCAACTTCATTCGCTGATCAAGTATTTATACAGGACAGAGAAATTTCTGGAGATTGATTGGGGCGGTGGCTTCTTCAAGAAGCTTTGCCCATTGTCAATGAATTCTAGAACCTGCATTAAATCTTCTGTTGAATTCTGGATGCGGGTAGTTGGAATTAGTTCCTTCCAACAAACCATTCAAGGATTTCGAGTTGGCTTCCTCTGCCACCTCATCAAAATCAAATACCACGCAGTTGTGTCAATTTCACACAGTAACCAGAAGTTAGATCACGTCCGAGTAGCTCTCGCATTTTGTTTTTAGCATAGTGTGGAGGCCGCGTGAACGCGAGCCTCCGCTGCCACAAATTATGACATGCACTCTCCTCAATGGGAGATGCTAGGTAAACCCCCCTCCAAAGTGCAATGGAGGTGGCCTTCCTAGGCCATCAACCTTCCTGATCATCGATTGACCCCGCCCAGGTAAGTATGTTTTGTTAATTACCATCTTCCCTTCTATACCCCTTCTTCTCATCACTCTCATCCACACTTTTCATGTGGGATATAGCCTTACCTATATTAGTATCCAATCAATTGTTCCCTCTTTAATTTCCTACTTCATTATTATTATATTCAATATATGGCCCTCATTTCTAGTGACATGCTAGTGTTGGTGTTTATTATTTGTGGATGTGTGCCTTTCTACACAATAATACTTGGGGCTGGATGTGTGCCTTTCTGCACAGTAATTCCTCGGGCTCAATATGCGCCTATCTACACAGTATTTCTTCGGGCTAGCCGCGAGATCTTGGTAACTTTAGCCCCAATGCTTTGTGCAATTGGTGGGACCATCTGCCAAAGGCACGTCGTCAAGAGGCAGATCACATGTTCAAATCAAAGTGAGTCCCTTAGAGTTATTAGTAACTCTTACAATTAGTCGTTCGCGGCATTCCTCATCTAGATGTTATGGTGCAAAAGGGGGATCCTCCAAAGGCTTCCTTCGTCTTTGCACACACACACAGAAGTAACTCCATAGGAGACAACACTGACACAATCGACAGTGAACCAAAAAGCAAATTAGTCTAAAGCCAAAAGGAGGGAAAAAAAAAAAAATTCCAAGGTCAACTAGGGATAACGTTTTTATGAATTTTACACTTTGACAGGAGCAAGCGGGAAAAGTTGTTGTCATTCTCAACCCTACAGATGCTTCCAATTTAGAGATTGAAGAATTTTGATAAGACAATCATCCAGGATTGGAACAAGAGAACAAGGGCAATATAACGGAACACCCTCCTCGATTCCCATTTACTGGGCAAAAATGGTAGAACACCAATGCCTCAAACTTTGTTGCAATCGCAATGGGTAGCAATTTCCCCAGGCATAAATGTAAAGGACATGAACTATTTCAAACGTGTGTTTCCTTCAAAGACTAATCATGCTACGCTCCTCACCTCGAGTTCCAATCACTGGGGCCCTCCTCCTCGGGAATAAACAACTTCAGAAGCTCCTCATGAGGATCCTCAAACTTTCCTCTCTGCCTTATCCGACATTTTTTCGCACCCCAAAATTTTGAACTTGATTTGTTGCGTCAACAACCGCAAGGTGATTATTTTCATTCACCGTGGCGGCACCCATAATTTTATCCATAGAAGAGTGGCAGAAGAAACCAATTGTTATGTCCATGTCGTGCATTGATTTCGTTCAAGTTAGTCGTTTTTAGTGGGGTCACTTAACATTGCTCGAATTTAGTAGCAATCCACTTGAAATAATTGTGGTGACTAACTTGTCTAGTCGTGTAGTCACTAATCTCTCATTTGGTAAGTTAGTGAAGTGTTGGTACCATTCTATGACCCCTTTTTCCCTCCCAAAACATGACCATTTCCTACCTCTTCTCATCATTTATTCCTCAAATGCCTTGGAAATTAATTAATTAATAGTTTTATAGTTGTTGAATTGCATTTAAATTGATTTAGGGGTTTTGTGTTAATAAATTAGGATTTTTGGCCTAAATAACTACAGGTTGTCTCAACAACCTGTAAATGGCTTATCGTTTGACATGTGGCATGACAGCAAGGCTAGAGCGAAAGGTATGGGCAAAAAGAGGAATGTCCAAGCATGGACAAGCACCTATCTCGCAGCGGAAACATCCCTCCTATATGCGCGGTCAACGCCTGGTCAACTATGGCATGTTGGCACAAAGGCAGCAACAACACTCAGTTACAGTCAATTCGATTTTTAGTTGTTTCCTAGTTTTTATATGCGTAAGTTAGGATAGGAACATCTTTGCGTTTTTACAAAAGCAGCAACAACCGCCCATGGATAAACATCCATTTTTCAAAGGATGTGAATATATGTAATTAAAAGACCGAACCTGGTTATATGTTAGTTTACCTTTTGATACTTCAGACTTTTACGTTTTATATACATTCCTTGTCGCCTCAGAACAAAGCTTTTGATTTAATATAAGATTGCATTACAATCTCTGTGCGTTGTTTAATACTGTGATCATGGAGTAATTATCTCGGTGTGCCAAGAACGCGGACGGGCCCTGCGTGCATGGTATACCGATATTTTAATTACGTTTACATTGTATTTACATTGTGATTTTAATTACATTTTACAGTCAAATGTTTGAATGGTATTTGATATCGATTTATATGCTCAGGGATTTGATTGATGCTTACGTTTGTGTTTATGAATGCGCTATTAGATGTCTGTGTATGTGCTTGAACATACCCTCATCTGGATTGTGAATCATATCCTGTAAAGGATTCGATCCAGGGTTGCTTGTAAAGCACTGATATGGACGATGTTATGATTTTTACTTTGCATGCTTACAATAAATATTCATGACTGTTGAGTGCCATTAAACAGGGGTTTCATGTTTGGTGTCTCTGTAAGGGGACCGAAACCTTTAAATATAGTGATACACAGCATGTTATGGATTGCATTTTAGTTGTTAATGACATATGGTTTGATGCTTAGTTAAAGCTTTGATTGATAGTTTAACATTAGATCTAGTCTCAGCACTGTACCTAGGAATCATAGGTCTAGAGTAGATCCTTTATGTCTATATATTTTAGGCACACACCTCTAAGTATACGCACCCTGGTTGATAATAAATTTAGCCCAATCTAACACCCTAGATAGGACACTACATTTTGGCGTCGTTGCCGGGGAGGCGTACTTAAAGGATTGAAAAAAATTTAATAAACAAAAATCAACAAAAATTTAGTCAAAAGTCATGTTCATTTATGCCTAGGTTTAGAGACAATCAAGGTAGATTCATAAGAACCCCCCACCATTCAAAACTAACCCATCATCATCAGGAGCAGACTCTGTAAAGAATTCAACACTAGCTGAGGAAAATTTCATTCAAGCATTAGAGGATAAACAAAAATCAGGACAGAGACTTACTCTTGTTGAAAGGCAAACATTATTCATACATAAATCTCAGAAGAGAGACTTTCCTAGGTCTGCCACACAAGGAGAAAGTAGCGCAGTGATTCAATACACTCCAAAGATTGAACACTCTCCAGAGACTGAACACTCTTACCTTAATCGCCTCTTTGAAGGAAGTGACTCTGATACAGAGAAATCTACTAAGATGGAGGAAGGAGATGGATCAGCACCACATCAAAGACAGAGAGATGAAGAAGAGTCAACTTTTCCTTTTCCCATACATGAACACAGGAAGATGATGAGATCAAAATGAAAAACATACCCCCATCAGTGCTACCTAACTTTTATGGTATGGCTTCAGAAGATCCGGACTCATTCTTGTTCGAGTTTGACATTGTATGTCGGACATATGGCTATACTGATGACGCCCATAGGCTCAGACTTTTTCCAGCGACACTAAAGGCATCAGCCTTAAGATGGTTCATGAGGCTTGGTGAGCATACTATCACTGATTGGGATGGTATGAGAAAAGTATTTCTAAGGAAATATCAACCCTACTGCAGATCCAAAGACTCTAAAGAAACCTTAGAGGAATACTTGGAACGGTTTGTCTACAACTTACAAAAATCTAAACACCGAACTATGCCTCTTGATCTGACCCGCACAATATTCTTGAAAGGTATCCGAGAGGAATACATGGATGACCTCAACTTTATGGGTAAAGGTGACATTTCTGTTTTACCCTTTGAAGAAATCGTTGATCTATGCGAAAAGTATTCAAGGAGTAAAGCTAAAATGGGAAAAAGAACCCTTTCATCCAAGGTCACAAAGTCTGCTTCAACAAGTGTCACAAGGGCTGAGATAGGAAATTTGTTAGAAGAATTTAAGACAGATTTGTTAAGCACAATAGGGAACCAAATTGACACTCTAAAAGCCAAAAAGAAACAAGAAGCTGAAGATCAGGCCATGGCTATTTTCTGCCCCAAGTGCCGGAAGAAACATGCATTAAAGGACTATTCCCTAGAAAACATTCAAGTTTGTGCTTTCTGTACTGAACATCATGATATATTTAACTGTCCTAAAGTTAAGGTTTTGCAGAACTGTAACATGGCAGCCAATGCAGAGATGGAAAACATGTATTACATGGGCGCAAAAAGACCATGGCAGCCAAGGCCAACACCTCAAGGTATGTTCCCAAATCAAAACTTGCAATTTCCTGTAAATGATCAAATTTATGCACAGAATTCATGGAATGTACCCATGCCATGGCAGCACCAAAACAACCCACAGCAACAATGGAGACCATCTCAACAATACTCTCAATCTTATCATACATATCCTTAACCATACCCACCATATTCACAATCATATCAACAATACCATCAACCGTATCCAGCACATTCTCAATCATATTAGCAGTATCCTCAGCAAGCTGTTTATCCACCTCAACCTACTCAACAAGCACTGCCTGCTCCTCCACCAATAAATCCACCACAACTACAATTTCCAGCTAACTCACAACCTTCTAGACCCACACAAATTCCTGCTCAAACTATCCCAAATCCGAATAATAGAGCAGAGAGGCCAGCCTACAATGTAGAAGAGGGAACTTCATATCCCACACTACCCTTGCAAAACATAAACTTGAGGTCTGGTAAGGTACTCCAGAAAGATTCTCCAATAACAGAGAGGCGAGAAGAAAACATAGAAAACGAAAATGAAATGACAAATCAAAAGAAATCAAACGATGATACCATAGATAAGCAAATGCAACCATTGCATCCACCTTTTCCAGACCGATTGGTCCAAATCAAACCTCCATTGTCTATACCACAGTTTGATGTCTTAGGTCAGCTTAAAAATATCTACATAAAAATCCCGCTACTGCAAGCTATAAAAGACATTCCTATCTACACTAAAGCCATCAAAGACATGTGCCTCAAGAAGCCTGCTAGGAAAAGGATTGATCCTCAAACCATTTATGTTATAGGACATTTAGCAGGCCTTATGACCAATACCATCTCCATAGAGAAGTATGTTGATCCTGGCATTCCCAAAGTAACCACCATCATTAACAACATACAAATTCCAAACACTTTGATAGATCTTGGAGCCGCAATTAATGTTATGACTCTAGAGACCATGAGAACACTTTAGCTTACCAATCTGCAACATACAACAATTGTTCTTGAACTAGCTGATAGGTCTAAAGTGATTCCTGAAGGGATTTTGGAAGACATAATTGTCTCACTGGACTCTTGGGAGTACCCGGTGGACTTTTTAGTCCTCCAAACCAAATCCAATTTAGGAGGGCACCCTATCATTCTTGGTAGACCATGGTTAGCGACTGCGAATGCATTTATAGGACGTCGATCTAGCAACATGATCATCTCGAGAGGGACTGAAAGAAAACAACTCACCCTCTGCCCATCAGCACAATCACTAGTAGTAACACATAATTTGTGGCTTGATGATAAATTCAATGATAAAGAAGAAGTACAATCTGTTTTTAGCATTGACCAAATCTATGATTTCCAAGAAAAAAACAATAATGATTTGGTAGAACTATTTCTTTCTCAACCTGATATTTCTGAAAATTTGAGACATGACCAATATCATGCTGCAGATGTACTTTTAGCCCAAAATTTTCAGGAAACATGCACCATTCAATCTTTGCAAACCACATTTCACGACATCTTTCCAGTTCAATCCATCACCAACACACAGAGTCAGGTTATAGAGATTAGTCCAAGGAAAACTCTGAAAATAGGCAATCATCTAGACTCATCTTAGCAAGAGAAATTAATCCGACTCTTGAGAAAATACCAGAAAGCCTTTGCTTGGGACTATACCGATATGCATGGGATTCACCCTGACATGCACTCACCATATTTACACAGATAATACTATCAAACCAGTGAGGCAACCACAGAGAAGAATGAACCCCATGCTCCAAGATATTGTCAGAGAAGAGTTGCAAAAACTATTGAGAGTTAATTTCATATATCTTATTTCTGACAGTCAGTGGGTATCCCCATTGGTTGTAGTGCCCAAGAAAAATGGTAAGTGGCGCATTTGTGTTGATTACCGACAACTGAACAAAGCCACACTCAAAGATTATTTTCCACCACCATTTATTGACCAAGTGTTAGACACCCTACCTGGGAAATCATCATTCTCTTTTCTTGATGGTTTCAGTGACTACAACCAGATCAGGATAGCCTCAGAAGACCAGGACAAAACCACCTTCACCTATCCTTGGGGAACTTATGCTTACAATGTTTTACCGTTTGGACTTTGCAATGCTCCAGCTACATTTCAGAGAGCTGTATTAGCTATTTTCGTCGATTTAATTCATGATTGTGTTGAAGTTTAAATGGATGATTTTTCAGTATACGGCAATTCATTTGAACATGCATTAGAAAACCTTGAGAGAGTTTTGAAAAGATGTATTGAAACTAATCTGTCCCTCAACAATGAGAAGTGTTTTATGATGTTGAACGAAGGGATAGTGTTAGGCCACTATATTTCTTCTCAAGGCATCAAGGTTGACCCAGCAAAAATCTAGATCATTGTCGATTTGCCAATTCCACAAAATCAAAGAGAGGTAAGAAGTTTCCTTGGGTATGCAAGCTATTACAGAAGGTTTATTGAACATTTTAGTAAAATAACTTTACCTTTGTTTGAACTTCTATCAAAATATGTACTTTTCAGTTGGAATGAGAACTGCCAACAAGCATTCGAACTACTCAAAAAGAAGTTATCAACCGCACCAGTATTGAGAGGGCCTAATTGGAGCCTACCATTTCATATCTTTATAGATGCATATGACACTGCAGTGGGTGCATCATTAGGCCAAAAAGAGGAATCTTGTACTTATTCCATTTACTTCATTAGCAAAAATCTAACACCTGTAGAGTTAAACTACATAGTCACAGAGAAGGAAACACTTGCTATCATATATGCTGTGAACAAATTCTGACATTAGATAACTGGTTATGAAGTCTTTGTACATACTGACCATTCTGCCATTAAACATTTAATGAATAAACCAATAACTAGCGGCAGAGTTACCAGATGGTTACTATTGTTACAGGAATTCAACATCACAATGTTAGATAGACCAGGTAAAGAGAACCAGGTGGCAGATTTTCTTTCTAGACTGCAAAATCAAGGTGAGGTTGTTCCGGTTGAAGATTCTTTCCCAGATGAAAATTTATTTGCAATTTCCATAGTAAATCCTTGGTATGCTGATATGGCCAATTATTTGTCTACAGGAAGGACACCTCCACACCTTACTGCAAAGGAAAAGAAGAGATTAGTCAAACAAAGTGCTAGATATTCATGGCTCAATGGCGATTTATTTTACACTGGTTATGATATGAATTAGAAGATGTGTAAGAAATGATGAGGTAATTGATATTTTAAAATCTTGCCATGATGAACCGTGTGGTGGGCATTTTGCAGCTAAGTGGACAACATTCAAAGTTATAACTCTTGGATATTGCTGGCCATCCATTTTCAAGGATGCCAAGAAATATGTAAAGAGTTGTGACAGCTGCCAAAGAATGGGTAGGCCAACAACTACAGACGAGATGCCTCTTTTGCCCCAAGTTCACCTAGAGCCATTTGAAAAATGGGCTCTAGACTTCATAGGACCCATTAACCCAACCTCCAACGGTAAGAAGTACATCTTAGTATGTACTGATTATGTCACAAAGTGGGTTGAAGCAAAAGCACTGGTTAAAGCCACCGAACACACAATTGTAAATTTCCTTTTTGAAGAGATTTTTGTCAGGTATGGAGTGCCAAGGGAGATAGTGAC
>APFE031709269.1:0-27043 GCA_000404065.3 Pinus taeda
AGAACAATGCAAAATTTCCCAAGAAACTATCTCAATATGCGCTTCCTGCAAGCCTATCCATCAAGCCTCCCACTAGTCAACCAGAGAATTTGACTGGCCAGTGACCCTGAGCTTCACTCATACCAAAAATTACAAAACATTTGTCAGCCTACCTAGTACCTGCATTGAATGAAGAAATAGCACAGAAAAGAGGGATAGACACTTGTTTCTTGTCACTGCACTGGCTCTAGAAATGGCACAGTTTTGTCAAGAAATCCCCCTACCAGCCAGCCTGCCACTCCTCCTGAAAACTGCATAGTTTTCTTGGACTGTCCACTAGCTACCTAACACCCCGCTCAGCCTAGAAACTGCACAAACATGTCCTACATGACTGCCTCCCAGATCTACGCAGTTTTGGCTAGCAAGCTCACGCAGCCCACTCTTGGCCTCCTCTAAAAATCTACGCAGTTTTCACTACTAGTGCCTCCTGCTACCAGCACTGCCTTCCCCAAAAAATTGCACAGTTGTTCCTCCCAACTGAGCCAGATCTTGTAGATGTCGTTGCTTTCCTGGACTACTCAACCTAGCCTCTCAGTGACCTCTACGCAGTTTTTCCCAACAGTTCTTAGAGCCTCGCATCCCAGCCTAAAATATGTTATGCGCAATTTTAGAAGTCTTCTCTGCACTCTCGGTCACCTCTACTCGAAAGAAAAAGATGATGCATCATGGTAGACTAGGGGATTTCTGGATTTGATGTCATATCATCATTAGTGATTGCAGATACAAGTACATGGATGAGACATGGCACGACGACTAACGGGATGAACAAGGCTCCCATGCTAGGAGACTTGTTTGTGAATGGATCAACACATGAAGGATGCCAATTACCAGTGAAGGGGATACATGCACATGCAACATCAAGTGAATTCCAAGACCATCAAAGACTCTTCACAGCTTTTCATGCAGAGGTGAAGCTATGATACACCAACAACACACTCATCATTCAGCAACACTGCAACTCGACATGGACACCACCCTCAGCATGAACATACCAGCACTATCATGTCGATTCATGTCATGAGTTGTCTCGACCACATCACTACTATGGGACATACTGTTGTAATCAATGTAATTTAGTGCGGAAGTCCAAGAGACCTACATACGAAGTTGAAGAGTCACATCAGTTGAAGAGTCATGTAAGTCAAACAGTCATGAAGGAAGTCGAAGAGTCACAAGGGTCAAGTTCACCCTTGGCTATATATGCCCCTCATTTGTACATGCAAAAGACATTTTCACCTTGGCTCTTCCCACATAGCCTTGAGTGTCCGTAGTATTTTCTTTGAGGAGCAAGCAGTGGCTCCAAAGCCCTGCTATCGGGGTTAGTGATGTATGGTGTATGGATCTGTCTTGGAACTTTCACTTAATTCAAAAGCCTGTTAACAGGCCAGCACGTTTTCACACGTGTATTGTATTCATTTATAAGACTATTATTTGGGTGCTTGTAATACATGTTGCTTTAACCTGTATTAATATAGTTCAATTATTTCGGTTGTTTTAGTGTGTATTCTGTTGGAAATGTGTTGTATCAGTTGTTAACGTTGTCTTGCCCGATTGGACTACTCCATCGGACACTCGACAGATTCATCCTTGTAAACTTGTTATAACGGTTGTCGCACTCATGTGGACTATTCCGCTAGGTGTTGTATGTGCTATCTCTTCACTTTGTGTTTGTGACTATCGCATTCGTGTGGAATGCTCCACTGGAAGCTGCGCATGTCCTGATGTGTTGTGCGTCTCTAAATAAGTTGGGACTATTCCCTTTCAACTTGAGACTCACTCTCACCCTCTCCCTATGCAGTGAAAGAACTTAGACACAAGTTACACTAAGCACTCACCAGGCACACAAACCTCATTCTTTGAAGACTAAGTATACCACTCTCGTGTGCTGATAAGCAAGACCTAAGGCATATCTTTAAGATAATGGAAACCGGGTCATCATACTGGATGGGACTCCTACACGAAACAGTGTGAGGTCTAGTTGGGACTTCATACCGGCGAGATCCCCTAAATGTTGGTGGGTCCAGCACTATCAAAATTTTTGGTGCTAGGAGGGTGCTAGTTGTTTATGGTTGAATGTCCTCTCATCCCCACTCATCAATCATCTGATCAACACATTAACTCACACTCCCTCTCACCTACGAGAAACTCTGAAGTTTTTTACTCCTCATCTCCTAGACGTGAACACAAAATTTCGTATCAGTACCTATGCTCTATTCGTCCCATCCCCCATCAGTTTGCCAAAGCTGACAGACTGATCCCAAGAATACAAGATCTTCCATATGCATCAAAGAAGACAAATACCACTCCCAGAGGATTTGTTGGCTCATCAGTGGAAGAAGCAATTCTTGCCACTCTCGAAGGTCTGGCATAAGTGGTTGAGAACATAGAGGAACCTCCAGTCTTCTGACAAGGAGAACAGGGAACTCTCGTGATCTTGGGCTTAGGCTCAGGTATAGGAGACAAAGGGGAAGGCAGTGGAGGAAGTGGAGGCGAAGACGAACCAACAGACACAGAGGTGGAACAATCAGATTTTGAAGAAAAGGAGAAAGATGAAGAAGAAGAAGACATGGCTAACCAAAACCTAGAATGGATTACTCAGGGACCATTGGCTCTCTTGGGTGCCTTGTATAGGATGCCAAATCGTTCAGAGAGGATGTTGACAAAGTATGAACCTGACAGAACCATGAAGGCAGAAAATCACTTAGACAAATTCTACCTACAAATGCATACACTTGAGGTATGGTACGATGGCGTTGCATGTAGATTATTTTTGTGTACCATTGATGGCTGAGCAACGGTTTGGTATCACAACCTTCTTGTCAACTCCATCCAAAACTGGGGTATGTTCAAAAGGTTGTTTTTGGAAAAATTTATTGATGACAAGACCCCTGCCATGTTTCTCAAAGAGTTGAGTAGTCTCAAGATGGAGTCAAAAGAGAAAGTGAAAGACTTCAATCAAAGGTTCTTAGGCATCTTGAGACAAAAAAACATCATGAATCCATCACTATCAACTATTACACATCTCCGTTGTGAACCAGTATTATGTAGTTCGTCAAGAGGGCTGCAAAACCAACGTTACTTGAAAATTGCGAAGAAGTGATTGTTGTGGAAAAGGACCTACACGCGATTGGAGCCATCAAGGATGAAAAACTAGCAAAAGACTCCAAATATGTGAGAAGGAAGCCCCAAGCTGCTGCGAGTAAGGAGAAAGACAAGGAAGAAAGTGACATTTAACCCTTACTCGTCTTGTCAAGAACTACAAAGGTATTTGAGCTAAAGCAACGAATGATGGAGACATCTTCTAGCAGCCAACCTCCCAAACAATAGAAGAGGAGCATGTCATCAAGCAATGACAACGTCCCGTCCAAAACTGTACAAAGCTCCAGCTCAATGTTCCAGATGGAAATGTGCACGAACTCCAAGTTTTCCTCATTCCATGAGGACTGCCACCTGGAAGGAACTTGCCTGGAATGGAAACGAGTTGTGGATTCAGTGTGCAACAGTTTGAGAAATGTGATAAACAATGTGTAGTGTCAATTGGAAGATGAAAATGATGAAGAAGATTTTGCATATGATGAGGCACCAGGTACTGGGCAGGTGATCAACATGTATCAATGCTCGCATGCAACACAAAAAACGAACACTAAGAAGCAACCCCCAAAACAAAATGGTCGATACAATCTCAGAATTCAAGGGGATCCCCCTACTATTGGGGAGATGCAAGAAAAGCTTGAACTGTTGAGGAAGGTTGATCCACCAACCATCCCAAAGTAGAAAGCACAAAGCAAGCTCGGGAAGATAGCTACAAACAAGAGTACGTCCATGAATAGTAAAATTTAGAACACTCCATTAGATAGTACAAACACAAGTCTAACCTTGGACACCTCGGTGAGTTTACCCACTCTTGACTACAATATTGTGGAAGATATGAGGAAAACTCATGCAAAAATATCTTTGTTCAAGTTAGCTAAGCTCAAGGGTTAGTGAGATATTCTGCTGCGTGCATTAGGGAAAACATCAGCAGGAAACATAGCCTCTACTAGCAAGGGAGCAAGCACATCTCTCGGTTCACTCACAACTGTGTTCAACACACTCTGGATGGAAGAAGAAAACTCAGTTTGCCCTCCATTCTTGCTCCCATTTGAATCTGTTTGGTTGACTCTGGCGCATCAGCTAACGTCATGCCACTCTCCATTGCCAAGCGAATCAATTCAAAATGGAGCAAGACATCTGCGCAGATCATCCAACTAGATCAAACATGCGTACCAGCCATTGGTGAACTTCATGATGTGATCATCCAATTATCTCATGATGGCCGAGTTCACCAATGCATCAACATTGTCATTGTGGATATATCAAAAACATATGGCTTATTTCTTAGCAGATACCAGTCTAGCAAGTTGAATGGATACTTTGCCACAGACTACTCACACTTATGGCTTTTGTACCAGGGAAAAAGCAATCAGATCCAGGTGTTATCCGAGAGATACATGAAACATAATGTCACTCCCATCAATGGTGAGAATAAATCGTTGTCTTTCGCATAGCTCATGTTCAGAAACTACCTCTTGGAAACACAATTGGGGTGTTATCGCACACAACTATCTCCAACCCCACTAGACACACAATTGGGCCTCCTTCCTTGCCCAACTGATGGGAATGAAACATGTATAGTACATTGTAACACTAGTAGCATTAGTAGTAGTAGTACTAGCACATCGAGCAATCCATGTACAGATGAATTGTGGACCATTTATTTTGATGGATCAAAGACACATGATGGCTCTAGAGTCGAGTGTGTCTTGATAGACCCAAAGCACAGGAAACACTTGATCTCAAGCCACTAGGAATTCGAGTGCACAAACAAAACTGCTGAATATGAAGCACTCGTATTGGGCTTGCACAAAGTCATTAGCCTCAATGTTGCTACACTCAAAGTGATAGGTGATTCAGAAATCATGGTATGGTAGATATGTAACAACATACATTATTTTTCACCTCATCTCAAAATTTATCAACAAGAGGTATGGCAACTGATCTCTAACTTCCAAGATTTCAATATCATTGTTGTGCCAAGAATGCGTAATGTGGCTGTCAATGTCTTAGCTAACGCAACTGCTAAGATGACACCGCTTAGGGATAGGTTTACTATTGAAATTTTGTATAAGCCTTCTATCCATGATAACATAACTAATCTATGCGTATTTTACAATGTTCAACAAATGCTACACTTCATGGCCAATGATGATGTCTTCAAGGATGCAACGATTGACGAAGATAAGCACGATTAGTCTCTGCAAGCCATAGCTAATGACAAGAAATGCAACCTCATACCCAAGGGTGTGGTATCTCTCAAAATGTTCTATGACTTGCAGAACTACTTTCAAGGGCCAAGGAACAGAAAAACCCACAGTTCCACCATGACGCATGAACATATCAACTTGGGAATGGAACAAGATCTGAAGTTTGCCAATCTTAGTATGTGTTGCACACTGCAGGAGCAACAAGAATTTGTCCACTTGTTCAAACAGTAACAATATGTGTTTGTGTGGACATACGATGATCTAAAAACATACAACACACAAATAATCCAACATGTGATTTCGATCAAAGAAGGGGTCAAGCCATTTCAACAAAAGCTGAGAAAAGTACATCTGTCACTTCAACCCCTCATACAAAAAGGACTGACTAAGCTGTTGGATGCATGGATCATTTACAGAGTTCATCATTCTACATGGGTTTCTAAGTTAGTTCATGTACATAAGAAGTCAGGGGATATCTACTTATGTTTTTATTTTTGAAACTTGAATCGCACCTCGGGCAGAGACAACTATACCATGCCGTCGATGAAACATATTTTACAGACAATATCTAGAGTGGAAATGGTTTCCTTGCTCGATGGTTTTTCAGGATAAAAGTAGCTTCTAGTAGCAGAACCTGATAAACTAAAAAATACCTTCCGTACCATGTGTCGTATGTTCTCCTATAGGAGAATGCCATTTGGGCTTGTGAACACAAGCGCAACTTTTCAGCACACCATGGACATCACTTTCCGTGGACTTATCAGATAGAGCATAGTGATGTACCTTGATGACATGATTGTCTTTTCCAGAAAATGGTCAGACCACATATGCCATTTGAAGAAGATATTCGAGCGATGCTGAAAATACGGGATATGTTTGAATCCCAAGGAAAGCGTATATATAGTGTCTGAGGGGAACCTCCTTGGGCACATCATTGCCAGAAGTGGGATCAAGGTTGATCCAAATCGAGTTTGGATGATCACATAGATTCCTCACCCAGCTAATAAGAAAGCCATGCAGTCCTTCTTTGGAAAGATAAACTTCCTCCAGAAGTTCAACTCAGATTATGAACAGATAGTGAAACCTGTGCAAGACATGATCAAGAAGGATGCAGTCTACAATTGGGGTAATAAGGAAAAGAATACATTCACTCATATCAAGCAGGATATAGCAGATGTGCCTTCACTTGACAACCCAGACTTTAATAAGGATTTCTTGATATACACCTTTGCCTTCGACAATTCACTTGCTGTAGTACTCACTTAGAAGGATGACCTGAACAAAAAACGTCCCATCTCCTTCATGAGTGCAAGCATGCAGGGACCCGAACTCAACTACCCCTCTATCAAAAAACAATAATATGAAATATACAAGGTGGTGAAACACTTCAGACCCACTTGTTGAAGAACCATTGCATAGTCTTTGTGCCACACCCAACAGTCTGATCTCTTCTTGTACATCAAGAGTTGGGTGAAAGACGTGCAAACTGGATAACAAATTGCAAGAGTATGATCTTGACATCAAGCCAATTCACATTGTCAAGGGTCATGGCCTCCACAGACTTGCAGCTAAAGTAATCCATGTAAAACAGGAAGAAGAAGAGCTCACAGGTTGGGAGCAAGAAATCGAGATGTACGATGTAGAGCAAGCACCACCCACTTCATACGGAAACTCTTGGTACAAATATGTGTGCCAGTACCTTGAGCATGGCACCATATCCTCTCATTTTACCATGAGACAGAAGAGGGCACTTCGCCTCAAAGATTTACCTTATCAGTTGGTGCACGAATTTTTGTATAGAAAGCACAACGACGGAGGGACATGATTCAGAGAAGGTCTTGCATTATTTGCATGGCAAACGAGTCAGGGGATACTTTGCGGGAAATACCATTGTGCACAAATTCATACGAGCAGGTTTATACTGGACCACATTATTCAAGGATGCACATGCCTATGCCTACAAGTGCTTGGTCTATCAGTGATGCACTAACAGAACACGAAGGTCAGCAGACCCGCTGCACCTTGTTGCACTGACTGAACCATTTCGATAGTGGGGCTTGGACATCATTGGGGAAATATTCCCATATTCATCGAAATAACACCACTACATCCTGACAGCTACATATTATTTCACATTGTGGACATAAGTAGTTCCGCTTAAGCAAGTGAATGACCAGGAAGTCATCAACTTCCTCCAAAAAAACATCATCTCACGATTTGGTGTTCAGGTATCACTTGTTTTTGAAAATGCAACTTACATTTTGTCTTTAAAGCTTTATGATTTTGCATTGCAATATGGCATCATTCTTAAATACTCAGCTAACTACTACCCACAGGGAAATTGTCTCCTTGAATCTACAAATAAAAACCTTATCTTCATTATCAAGAATACCATTTACTCTGAGTAGCGTAATTGGCACTTTTCTTTGATGAATGCTTTATGGGCTGACCGTGTAACACCCAAAACCTCTCTGAGAACTTCGCCATGCTTCCTGGTTTATGGGAAAGAAGCCATCATTCTACCAAACATCTACTTTCCTGTGCTCCAATTGTCCCAAGAATCCCAAGGCAAGCATTGTCTGCTAGCTCAGCGTAGGATGGATACACTTCACAAGTTGCAGGAAGAAAGGATGAAAGCAAAAGAAAAATTCACACTCCACCAAAACTATATCAAGAGATGGTTTGACAAGAAGTTTGCATGGAATACTAACTTCAATGTGGGTGACTTAGCCTTGAAATGGGATAAGCCCCATGAAAACAAAGGAAAACATATGAAGTTCTAATCCCTACGGATTGGGCCATACATTGTCTAGGAAAAGATTGGCCCACACACATACCATCTGCAATCACTTGACGAGAGGATTGAAAACCTTCGTGTCAACGACCAAGACTTAAAGCACTACTTTCAATAAGTTGGGTTCACACTATGCACCATGTACATAGTTTGTTTACTACTTGTTGTCTTTTTTATTTGCTTTGCTATTTTTTCTTTGCTTTGTTTTGTTTGCTTAATATCATGCTATTTTTTGTTTTGTCAATAAGTGCTACCTGCTACTGAGTTCTGACTTTTGAATGAGTATGTGGCTAAGATCCAAAGAGTCTTGTGACACTGCAACACTTGTTCAGCCCTGTGTATGTCTTCTCTATGCTTGGTTATAACATTTGGGTGATGAACTCTCTACAAAAAATATGAGCCTTATGCAAGGGGATCTTTGGTCCAACCATGAACTTGTGTCCACACTGGGAAACCCCATTCCTATACTTAGTCTTCTGCTTTGTGTGTTCAAGCTCATCCAACTAGTAGAAACAGAGAAGGCTAAAATCTAAATGAGAAAACCTGAATTAGAGGTCTTACATGCTTCTCTGAAGGAACAACCTCTTCTGCTCTCAATAAGTCGGGATCCCTCTTCCAACCCAAAAATAAATAAGTGCCTATGCATATTCATGTTTTAAAAAATACAAAGGCGAAAGAAGAGAAAGGATTCTTGTGCAAAGAGGTGAAGCATGCAACTCCACCAGGGTAGTGACCAAGCTCGCTAGAAGTGGAGCAATACATGTGTTCATGTGTTAATCCATCGAGGTATTGTCCAGGCCTGCTGGGAGCAGAGCAACACCAGAGATGAAAACTTATACTATGAAAATTTTAAACTTGCAAGCCAAACTACCCTTCCCGGTTTCAAAACACTATGTTCAGGCTGAAACTTGTTGTGTGTTCGACTGAGTTGGAAAAAGGTGAACCATGTTTGTCCATGGGTTAAGTAGGGAAACCGAATTAACCCACACAACAATTCAATACTCCCTGATAGACCAAGGCCCTGTGTTGTCAATGGACTGAAACAGAGAAGATGGTATTCAACCAATGTGTCGCCAAGTGTTGTAGCGGCTACAACACCCTCCAAAATTTTGGCCTACATTCAATTTCAGAGCCTTCCTTGGGTTTTCCTTGATGATTGCAAACACTTGGTCTCATCCCATGAGCTCATGTCGAGTCTTTAAACCCTCTTTTCTTGACCATTCACCGCTCATCTTTTAGCATGTTGGTTGCAATGTCATGCTTGCAGTCTTGTTCTGGCTATGTTCAAGGTCTGTCTTCGCGTGTACAAGTTGTGTTCGCTATGTAAGCATTTGTTGCACTCACACAAGAAGGTATATGCAATGTCATGCAAGTGTCGTCACAATCATTCAATGATCTATCTCAATTGTCTCACTTGTTGTTCATACCCGTTAGTCAGTCACACTGAGCATGTTGTCTGGTTTGTTTGAGGTGTCTTGTCCTTGAGTCATGTTGAGTGTGTGTTCGCAAGATCATGTATACATGAGTTCAATCGCTCACACACTTAACCATTTTTCCAAAGATCTATCGATCGGACCACCCTCCATTAGCCAGACCTTCACTAAGCTGCACTGCACAGTCTCAACCCTCAGTGACCAAGTGTTGTTGCCCAAAATTACGCAGAGCTTGAGGCTGCCTTCCAAGTAGTCTGCACTACGCAATCCTGGAATCAACATGGCTGACTGTCACCCAGAAAAACGCAGAAGTTTCCCAAGAAGCTATCTCAATCTGCGCTTCCCGCAAGCCTATCCATCAAGCCTCTTGTTGGTCAACTGGAGAATTTGACTTGGAAGTGACCCCAGGCTTCAGTCCTCCCAAAAATTGTGTAGAAGTTATCATCCTGCCCGCCTGCACTAACTGAAGAAATTGTGCAGAAAAGAGGGATAAGCACCCGCTGCCTGTCACTGCACTGTCTCTGGAAATTGTACATTTTTGTCAGGGAGTCCCCATGTTAGCCGGCCTGCCACTCCTCCTGAAAATTGCATAGTTTTCTTGGACTATCCACTAGCTTCCCGACACCCTTCTCAGCTTGAAAACTACACAGACATGTCATGCATGATTGCCTCCCAGATTTGCATAGTTTTGGCCAGCAAGCTTCTCGCATCCTGCTCCTAGCCTCCTCTAAAAATATGCGTAGTTTTGACTGCAAGTGCCTCCTGCTGCCCGCACTGCCTTCTTCTGAAAAATTTTGTAGTTTTGCCTCCCAGCTGAGCTAGATTCCACAAATGTGACTCCTTTCCCAGACTGCTCAACCCAACCTCTCAGTGACCTCTGCACAGTTTTCCCGACAATGTCCCGAAGCCTTGCATCCCAGCATGATATATGCTCTTCATAGTTTCAAAAGCCTTGCCCTCTATCCTGTTCACCTCCACTCGAAAGTGAAAGATGATGCATCATGGTAGACTAGGGGATTTCTGGATTTGATGTCGTCTCATCATGAGTGATTGCAGATACAGGTACATGGATGAGACATGGCGCGACGATGAATGGGATGAATAAGGAGAGCATGCTAGGAGACTTGTTCGCGAATGGATGAACACATGAAGCATGTCAAGTACCAACAAAGGGGATACATGCACATGCAACATCAAGCGAACTCCAAGACCATCGAAGAATCCGCACACCTTTTCATGCAGAGGTGAAGCTATGATACACTAAGAGCACACTCATCATTCAGTAGCACTACAACTTGACATGGACACCACCATCAACATGAACATACTAGTATTGTCATGTCGAGTCATGTCATGAGTCGTCTCAGCCACATCACTATTGTGGGCCATATTGTTGTTATCAATGTAATGTAGCATGGAAGTCCAAGAGACCCACATATGAAGTTGAAGATTCATGTCAGTTGAAGATTCATGTAAGTCAAACATTCATGAGGAAATTCGAAGAGTCACAAGGATCAAGTTCACCCTTGGCTAAATATACCCCTCATTTGTACATGCAAAAGACTTTTTCAGCTTGGCTCCTACCACATAGCCTTGAGAGTCTGTAGTCTTTTCTTTGAGGAACGAGCAATGGCTCCAATGCCCCACTATTGGGGTTAGTGATGTATGGTGTACGGATGTGCCTTGGAACTTTCGCTTAATTCAGAAGTCGGTTAACATGCTAGTACATTTTCACACATGTATTGTATTCGTTTGTAAAATTATTCTTTGGACGCTTGTAGTGTATGTTGCTTCAACCCGTACTAACATAGTTGAACTATTTTGGTTGTTTTAGTGCATATGCTATTGGAAATATGTTGTATCAGTTGTCAACATTGTCTCGCCCGAGTGGACTACTCTGTCGAACACTTGACAGGTTCATCCTTATAAACTTTTTATAACGACCGTCGCACTTGTGTGGACTATTCCGCTGGGTGTTGTATGTGTTATCTGTTCACTTTGTGTTTGTGACTGTCGCATTCATGTGGACAACTCTGTCGGAAGATGCACATGTCCTGTTGTTGTGTGTTTCTAACTGAGTTGGGACTATTCCCTTTTGACTTAAGACACACTCTTACCCTCTCCCTCTGAGTGAAAGAACTTAGACACGAGTTACACTAAGCACTCTCCAGGCACATGAACCTTGTTGTTTGAAGACTAAGTATACCACTCTCATGTGTTGACAAACAAGAGCTAAGGCATATGTTTAAGATAATTGCAACCATGCCATCATACTGGATGGGACACCTATAGTAAATGGTGTGAGGTCTAGTTGGGGCTTCATACCAGGGAGATCCCTTGAATGTTGGCGGGTCCAGCACCGTCAACAGGACAACGACATATTTCTTCACAAATTATCTTTCTACTCTAAATCAAAATTCACAACATATATGAATTTTGAGGGCTTCAATTCTAAAATTTTTGAAATTTTAAAGCTGCATTTGTCCAAAAAGAGTAACCCATCTTCATGCATTCCCCTAAAGTAGTTCCTTTCTTCTTATCATTCATCAATTGCAAGACCGATATGATTGAATGTTGTTGAGCATATATAGAATGTAATTTTGTTCCTTGTTTTACAGGTTGAATAAAATATGATTTTTCCTTCAAAAAAAATCTCTTACACTTGATGTTTAGGATCATTTGTGCTTTTTTTTCCTGTATTTATGGTGATAAGCATATTTATTTTGAAATAGGGCTTCCAAAATTTCAATTTAATTGTCAATGATTATTTGGTGGATGGTATGGATTTCACTTTATGGAATATTCTAGAATATTCTTAAAATGTCATATGATCCTGTGTCATATGAATGTGAGTGATGGTTTTTTGGCATGTGGTATAGTAAGGGTATTAACTGATGGTATTGTAAGAAAGCCTATTTAAAGTGGAATGAAACTCAATGGTAAAGGGGAGATTGTAACAAAGTTTGTTTAAAGTAGAATGAATCTCCATGATAAATTGTAAGAAATCTTGTTTAAAGTGGAACGAATCTCCATGGTAAAGGGGAGATTGTAACAAAGTCGGTTTAAAGTGGAATGAATCTCCATGATAAAGGGAAGATATAAGGACATCTATTGAAGTATCTCAAGCTGGTTGCCCATCATTTATTCCCCTAAAACTTTTGGCTCACTATAAATTAAGATTATATCTAACATTATTCCTTTCAATAATCATCTACTTGATCTAAGGCACCAGATCACCATCAATTTCTTTCTATTTTTGAGAATCTAAGCAACATAAGAACCCTATAAAGAAGGGAAGAAGTAAGAAAGAAAAAACCTAATAAGAAGGAAAGCCTAAAATAAATGAATATTTGCATCTTATTAGTAATTTTGTTACATATTTTTTAAATGTTTATATATTTAATATATTTAATTATTTTTACTATTATATTAATATATTTAATGTATATTTAATTAATTATTATTTAATAAATATAAAATTATAAAATTGAGTTGAATTTTAATTATTATTTTTTGTGAATATAAAAATTTATTTATAATTAATTAAATAATTTTAATAAAAGTTATAATTAAGTTAATTTTTAAATTATTATTTATTAATTTCCAGCCTTTAAATTATTTAAATATATTTTTAAAAAATAAATAAGGTTATTTGATATAACTTTTTTTAACCTTTTATTTATATAACTACGTTACTTACTTAATTTCTTGTTTATATTTTATCTCTTATGTATGTTTAGCATCATTCGCGCTTATTTTTTCTTCAGTATCTAAAGCAAGCAAGGCAACGAGCTTCACATTTGTGCTTATTTTTCCCTCGTGCTTCATGAAGAAATCACAAATATGTTACATTTGTGCTTATTTTTCCCTCGTGCTTCATGAAGAAATCACAAATATGTTATGTGTATTGCTTCAATTAATACGGATGCACAGGCTCTGTGGAAGTCAGAAGGGAAACATCATCTCCACCCCAGGTGGGAACTCCATGTCAAAAATCTCAGAGAATTTGAGATCAAATTTGATGTAAAATCTGCTTTGAATAACAAGTCGTCTCAAATTGCTTTTCCCCTAACTCAAAATTAGAGTCTGTTTCAAGAAAAACAAAATAAGTTGTGAGTAGAGATGCGCAGAGAGAAATGGACCTCTTTGCCGCCAATTTAGTCCAAAATGCTATCCACCTTGGAGATTTTGAAGGCTAAGGGAAGGTTGGAGCTGCTGCTAAAGTAGTAAGAATCGTTCTATGGAATTGGAAATTGCATTTAAAAGAATCTCGCAATGGAAGTGGACAGGGCATTTAAAGTTGGGGGAAGTGGACAGTGCATTTAAAGTCCTCTGAAAAACTCAAAACTACTCAAAACATCACGCAACATTTAGCTACAAAATCCTCACTTCTTAAATGAGATCTATAATTTATTTAAAGATATAAAATTTATATGTTTTCCTGGTAGCTGTTAGGACAATAAAGATAGAATTTGTGAACTATGATTACTTAATGTTAAAGGTCGTCTGAATTGTCAAAGATCTGTGTTAATTAACTTTTCTTGTTCTTTTAAATTAGATCGGAGTATCATTTTTTATGTTGGTTATGACAAGTTTTAAAAGTGAAAGATAGACTTTTCTACCCTTACTGGTAAAGAGTGGTATAAAAACTAAAAAAAAATAACAAATACAAAATTCTTCTTGTATTTAATACCAGAAGAGTGTCACACATTCATATAAATATAAAGGATATTGACTAGCAATTGTCCCAAAAGGTATAAAGAGAGGCCGATAGGATTATTAAATTAGGGTACTAAATTCCAGGTGCAGATGATATTTGATAATATTCTTTATTACCTTTTTCCTGAAGGGAATTTTTCGTTTGCAATCTTTCTTGATGTGCTACTGCTACATTTTTATTTAGTTGAATCTCCACATTAGCACACATTGCAGGAACCCTAGTAAATTCATTAAATGGTTGAGGCAAGATACAAATAACAGAATTACCTCTCCTCCATTTAGCAACAATCCCAGGTGTAAGGATAGCAATGTCCTCAGCAAACATGGTATTGGAGTTTGGAGTGTGGAAGTTTAGTTTCATTAGAGAATGTTCCTTGTTATCTTCAGCTGTACCATCCACTAGGAATTCAATTTCTTCTTGGAGCATGTTCCTTGTAAGTTGTAACATCATTGCAAATTTCCAGTGGCTTTACAAAGACTCTAGTAAACTGATCCATACGCACCAATGGTTATACACAAAGTTTTGACCAGAGAACACCCTAGAGTATATTGATGATATACTCATTTTTGAAATACAAAGGACTGTATAATCAGATTTTTTGTCTTCTGTTTGGTGCTCTAATAGATACACAGTGACAATATAATCAGTTTTCTACTTCGTTTTCTGTTTCTTGTTCTTACAAAATATACATATGTGAATTAGATAATCTCAAGTTGAGCTTTCTTAATGTGTCAGGCAACCACTTGTCTGGCTCTGTCCCTGTTGGTTACAATAATCTGGCATATGATGAAAGTTTTCTTGACAATCCAGGCCTGTGTGGAGCTGGCCATTAAGGCTTCCTTCATGCTTTCATGCATCTGAAAATCATAAACATAGGGTGTTGATTTCGGTTATTATTGTGGCCATAGTAGTCTGCTTGATTGGTATAGGTTTTCTCTATAAGAGACACAAGATTTTCTTGCAGGTTAAAACAAGTACAGAGTCCTGGAAACTCACATCCTTTCACATGGTTGAATTTGAAGTGTCAGACATTCTGAATGGATTGACAGAGTATATGTTATTGGAAGTGGAGATGCTGGCAAAGTGTACAAGGTAGCACTGGAAAATGGTAATATTGTTGCTGTGAAAAGGATCTGGAATAACGAGAATCCACGATCTGTCCAAGAAAAGAGATTTCAAGCAGAGATAGAGATTCTAGGAAAGATTAGGCATACCAACGTTGTAAAGCTGCTTTGCTGCATCTCTGGTTCGGATTCTAAGCTGTCAGGCAAGAAATTGATTGTGGTGGAGAGGGAAAAAAGAATAAATAGAGGGTTTTTATTTCCCTTTTAGAGGCTAGATCTTCAAGGTAGAGATGTTCAGCGTTGGGCTTGTGCTGTCCATTTATGCTTACTGCTCCTCTGTTATCATAGAGATGATCAACTATTTGGTGAGTGATACTTCGGGCATCTGTAACTTTTTAATGTCTATCAATCTGCACTATTGATGTGGACTAAGAGGAGAATATATGCAGGAAAACCCCATGGTATGCTTGACTGGCTGTAAATGTCAAAATGTGATATGATGGGTATCTACAATTTGTACAGTAAATAATGTTCTCAAAGTGCATGCATGCAGGCCTAATCTGGAAAATATCAGAGATCTATTATGTTCCAGCCATGTAAATAGATGCTGATAACAATGAAAGGGAGTGTGTAGCATTGTAAATAGATAGAAAGGATCATTTATAGATTGAAGGATCAGTTTTCTGGTTTGAGTTTGACATGTTTTTGGCCTTTGTGTCTGTGAAATGCATCTGGTGCTTTTACGTTCAGTGGGGATGAAAGGATATGTGTAGCATTGTAAATAGGTAGATCATATAGCGAATTATATACAGAATGATCAGTTTTCTTGCTGAATTTAACATGCTTTTAGCCATTTTGTTTCTGAAGTGCATTAGGTGGTCGCACGTTCAGTGTTGCTATGCAGATAGACTCTAGATTCACTAAAGAGTTTAGGGGCATTGCTTGGCTCCTGCAGAATCCATGATAATATGGCTTTAGCGAAACGAGCTGCAGAAAGCCTTTTGATGTTGGAGCCAGAAAATGCTCGAGCATATTCTCTGCTGGCAAATACATATGCCTCATTTGGCAAGTGGGATGATGTTGCCAAAGTGAGAAAATTGATGAAAAACAGAGGAGTAAAAAAGGATCCAGGATGTAGCTGGATTGAAATTAAGAACAAGGTACATGTATTTGGGGTAGAAGATGGACGCCATCCTCAAACACAGGAGATCTATGCAACGCTGGAGAAATTGTCCCGGGAGATCAGAGAGGAAGGGTATGCGCCAAATATGAAATTTGTACTGGGTGATATTAAGGAGGAGCGTAAAGAACAAATTCTTTGCCACCATAGTGAGAAGCTGGCTATTGCCTTCGGGCTTATAACCACACCCCATGGTACAACCGTATGGGTAATCAAAATTAGTTTTGTTCGGAGTGTTATCGCAAGCATAGCTGCTTTTGAGAAGGCAAGCAAGTCCATGCCCACACTTTGAAAGTTGGATTCGATTCCTACACGTCAGTTGGAAATTCCCTTATTACCATGTATGCAAAATGTGGGAACATTGAAGATGCACGCAAAGTGTTCAAAAATATGCCTGAGCAAGATGCTGTTCGTGGACTGCAATAATTGCAGGAAATGCTCAGCACTTAGTTTCCAATTGATGTTGAGTGTTGACTCTAAACCAGCGTTAACAATTGACTATTAGGAGGTGCTGAGTTCAATCCCTGAGCTCAATCCGAAAGGGTACATAGGCTTGCTGGTGATGACAGTGGTGTTATTGCTACGAATTTGAGAAGACGCGAATTCAGTTAAAATGGCATTAGAAGGTAATGGAAATTATGTGTTTGATGGACTGACGAGCTTTAACAAGGTGTCTGCTAATTCAGTTCTGAATTACCAAACATCGTCTGCTAGTTGGCATTCTGGCATTGCAAGCTGTGCTCTGGACATGAACCGCCATCCATCTCTGCCACCAGCAGCAGAGGGGTCATTAAGGTCACCACACTCCTCTTATAGCTTTGATGATCTCTTGCCATTATCAGTCCATGGACTAGACGGTGTCAACAGAGGAATCCATCTGCAAGATGTAAAGTTGGTATCTGAGCATTCTCAGCGTAACTTCTTCAGTTCAGCCAGGGCGCAACAGCCTCAAATTGAAAAAAAATGCAATGCCTCCGGTGAAGAGTCCTCAAGTTCCGACCAAAGTACTTGCGGAAGGAAAAGGAGAATCCAGCCAACTGATAAAGCAAGGTCTGAAGCTTTGACAATTGCTTCTCCCGGTGAAAAGAATACTGAGGTGTGTTCTACTTTTCCTTTAAGGCTCATGTCTAGGACTTGGAATTTATCAACTTCTTTAGATGTGTTTTTCCCTCCGAGAAGACCCAAGAAATTCGTCTTTTGAATTGTCTCGTTTGACCTGCCTCTGTAGTAAAATGTAACTTCTGATTTTTGATTTTGAGATTGCCTACCATGGCTTGGGAGGTCCTTCCGAGCTGCTTATGAAATTTTCAATTATCACTGTCTGTCAATTTACTGTTCTGCTCAAAGTGGTTCCAATGACTCTGGCACTCTCTGAACCAAGTTTCTCAAAAGGATCCAAGAAAGTAGAGAGCAGGGGAGTGGTGGTGTTGGTTGAATGGTAAAGCCAATTAGATAGCTTCTGCTGACAGGAGGAGGGTGCGAGGTGGAGATTAAATCTAATTAGCGTGCCTCTGCATGCATCGGTATCTGATGTCATGTTCTCATCTTGAACCCATTTTTTTTGTTTTTTAGTTAAAAGTTTGTAATCAATAATAATAATAATCAATTTTTAAAATCATGGCTAAACCACATACCAAATTGGTTTACAAGAACTTTTGTTTGTAAGATGAAATACAGAAAATTCGCTAAATGCTAAAGCCAATTAGCCTTTCCCTGCGAATCCTAGTAAATTCGCTGAATGCTAAAGCCAATTAGCCTTTCCCTGTGTATCCTAGTATTTGATGACATTTTATTTATCTTGAGCCCAATTTCATTTAGCTTCCCTAGTTCTATATCTGTAACCCTAAATATTATATTCAATGGGACTCATTACTCTGTTTTTGCACCTGCACGCATAAGTACATTCGTAAATAACATAACAGCAAATGTGATAATTTCTGTCAAAGTAACCCAACTTCCTTATTAACTCATTTTTTTGAGTCAAATTAAGTGAAATAGGTTTGTATGACATGCAGTTTTGTAGGTATTTTAGCCTGCTTTCATGGCAGAACACTCTTAACAGGTCTGTTGTTTTCCTCCTACAGAATGAATCCAAAAGCAAACGTCCCAAAAGTGCAGATGCTAAAAAGGAAAAAGATGATTCAAACTCTGATGCAGAACAAGGAATCCACAGTGGGAAGCCTGAAGTGAATTCAAAACAATATGCACAAAGTGCCAAGCCTTCAGAGCCACCGAAAGACTACATCCATGTGAGAGCAAGGAGAGGCCAAGCTACTGATAACCATAGTCTTGCAGAGAGGGTAAATTCCCTTCATATTTCATTATGAGGAAGAACTGTATTTATATTTTTTCAAAACATAGATACAATTCAAGTCCTTGAGCACAGAATTAGCTGAGTCCAGCGTTGAATGGCCGTTTCAAAACTCAGCTCCTAACTATAGTTAAAAAGATCGAAATCCTTTCAAATATCAAACAAGGATAGATGATTACAAAATGTTAAAACAACATTGTTCTAATTTTACTGCTTAAGAGTCATGTTCTTATAGAGAAAGGGAAAAGAACATTAGTTATTGGCTGATGCAAAAAAGATAAAGCATATCAGTTTTTGGGGGATGAGTATGCCTCTGTAAAATTTGTCAGAGTCATACAATATGTTGATGAAAACCTGAAAATTAAAGGAGCTATAAGTTTGTCCTCTGAATGACAGGTGCGAAGAGAAAAGATCAGCGAACGTATGAAGCTTTTGCAAGATCTTGTTCCTGGATGTAATAAGGTAGTGTAGACTCTAAACCGGAGCTTTTGATCGTCATGGAAGCGTGGAAAGCGGAGAACAGTTGATGCAGAGCAGAGGTGCACCGCAAAACAGGGACCGGGGTGGACCGGGGTTTTCGAGAACACATTGCGCCATTACTACTGGGTTTATGAATGCATAAGCTTCCGAAGAAAACATCACTAATTTCTCAAATGCCAACTAAAATTAAGTAGCTGCAGAACGGCACAATGAGTATGATCGTGGTTTCAGAACTCTGCGGTTATGCCCGCCCGACACTAGGTGTCAGCCTGAGAACCAAAGGGACAACGAAAGTCCCTTTTAAAGGAAGGCCTATCGGCCTAAATATAATTGTTTTTTAAAGATAGAATAATAAATTATAATCATAAACACATTTGCAAAACACTACTCATGAGTAGATATAACTGTATTGTTCACATTTACATGCAATCAATTATAAAACATTTATATACAATCAACAACACAGATTTATGTACAAAGAAGCATATAACCACTACTTTGTTACAATAGACTAAGATGTGGAAGAACTTTGACCTTCACAAATGTTGTTGATAGTAGCACTTGTACTACCCAACAAATGTGTTAGATTTGATTGGAATTTGGGAATGGAAGTAGTGCTCAAAAAAGAGTCTTTGATGTTTTGCAATGTGCCTAAAATGCCCATCATTGTAGGTCGTCCTTGAGGAGATTCATTTGTGCAAAGCAAACCCACATTTATCAGTGCACTGAGACAATTGAGATCTTTATCTTCTTCAATGCATCTACTAGTCCTCGTTAACAGACCCATGTCCACCACTTCTTGTACTTGGCTTGGAAAACTACTACCCACCCATTTTTGCAAGTTCATTCCTTCCACAAACATGTCATGGGTGGGCTTCTTTCTAGTAAGCATTTCCAATAGCACTATTCCATAGCTATAAACATCACCTTTGGTTGTAACTTGTCCTCCCACTCCATATTCTGCATTCATAGATCCTCATCTTAAGTTTTTTAATTTAATTGAAAATGTTAAGTAAACATAAGAAAATCATAAGATTGCTTCATATGGGATATAGTTTAAATAATACCTGGAGGGATGTACCCGGTAGATCCTTTGAGTGCATTTGTGGAAGTGAGAGCTCCATCTTCATTATTTGCAAAACATATAGTAGCAATGCCAAAGTCTATTAAATATGCAGTCATATCTTCACCCAACAACACATTGTTGGGTTTCAAATCACAATGAATCACTTGCACAAAGCAATGATGATGGAGATATGTCATGCCTTGGGCGATATCTATTGCTATATTCAACCTTTGAATCAAATTCAAACAACTTTGTTCTCCATCATCCGGATATAACCACTTTTCTAGGCTTCCTTTTGGCATTAATGGAAATATCAAAGCTTTGATTTGGAGATCTGAATAGCAAGTTATGACCCGAATCAAATTTCGGTGTCTAACTCTACCCAAAACTTTGCATTCTCTATCAAAACTCTTTTGAGCCCCTTCATTTTGTAGATTGAGAAGCTTGACAGCAACCATTGTGCCATCATTCAAAATCCCCTTGTACACTTTTCCAAAACTACCAATTCCTAACAAGTTTGCATCACTAAATTCATTTGTTGCAATGACGAGCTCTGCGTAGGAGATTCTTCGATGCCCCACATTTAATGATGGACCAGTCTCTCTCTGAATATTTCTCCTACAATTCTTTCTCCACAATATTGCAAGAAACAAACACAATACAACAATTGCTACAACGACAACCAGTATGATAACTCTTTTGAGATTCAAAACACTTTTATGTTTATGAGCATAGCACGGTGGTAGATTTACCCAAGGTCCACATAGACCAAGATTTCCCATAAATGCTGTTGCGCCAATATTTTTGAAAACTCCTTCTTTAGGGACTTCCCCTGACAACTTGTTAAAAGAAAAATTCAAGTGATGGAGCATTGTGAGATTTGCTAGTGATATAGGTATTCCACCCGACAAATTGTTGGAGGAGAGATCTAGGTCTTGAAGACTTAGAAGTTCACTGATTGACACTGAAATTGGACCTTCAAGGGCATTGTAAGAAAGATTCAGATATTCTACTTCTTTCCAGCTTCCAACGATACTTGGAATGTAGCCAGTTATTTGATTTGCCGAAATATCTATGGCTTGAAGCATATCGAACTTTCCTAGTTCTAAAGGTACATGGCCACTTAATAAATTGTTTGACAAGTTGAAATAGAAGGCTAAATTTGCAAGGCCTCCAAGCTCTTGAGGTATGTGCCCACTAAGCTTGTTGTATGATAGATCTAGCAGTAGTAAGTTCACATATTTCCCTAAATTTGCATTTATATCTCCTGATAACTGGTTATGATTAAGATCTAAATATCTTAATTGCTGGAGGTTGGCCACAAAATCAGGGATTTTTCCAGACAAATTATTTCCAGAAAGATTTAAGAGACCTAAGCTCTTTAGCTGCCCAATTTCCATTGGAATGTTTCCTTGTAAGTTATTGGAACCCATATATAACCTCTCCAACTTCTGAAGCATAATAACTGAAGATGGGATTGACCCTGTAAAATAATTACCTCCTAAATCAAGGTATGTTAGGCTACTTAAATTTCCAATTGCCGGAGGTATTTCTCCAGCTAATTCGTTGGAACCCAAGTGTAACACGTAGAGTTTTGTGGAGAGGTGGCCTATAGAAAACGGCAATTGCCCAGTGAAGTTATTCTCAGATAAGTCTACAACTTGTAGATCAGAACAGTTACTAAGAGCAGTAAGAATGGGGCATCTCATGGTGTTGCCGCTATTAAAGTAATTCCTGCCCAAGTAAAGCCGCTGGAGATGTGTCAATTTACCCAACTCCATAGGCACTATTCCGCTGAGCTGGTTATTGGGTAAGGTAATATCTTGTAACTTGGTACAATTGAAGAGGGATGAAGGAACGCTGCCACTTAGCTGATTAGCATCCAGATAGAGATGCATTAACTGGTTGGTCTTCTTGGTACACAAATCCGACGGAATGTGGCCAACTAATTGGTTATAATTTATATCCAATAGTTCAAGATTGGTGCAGTTGGACAACGAAGACGGAATGCGTCCCGTGAGATGGTTAAACCCCAGGTGAAGAACGATGAGCTGGCTTAGCCTACCCAATTCGGAAGGGACACTTCCGTGAAGGTTGTTACTTAGCAAATATAAGTAGTGCAAAGAGGATATGTTTCCCAAGCAGTGCGGGATTGTTCCCGTCAAATTGTTGTCTCCCAAGGTCATGAATACTAGGTTGGGGAGAACACATAGTTGTGGGGGAATGTTTCCCGTGAGGTTGTTATAGGAGAGAGTCAAGTTCCGTAAACTGCGACAATTAGCCAGAGTGGGCGGAATGGAACCCTGGAGTTGATTCTTAGACAGGCGAAGCATCTTTAAGCGAGAGAGGGTTCCCAATTGATAGGGAATGTTACCGTGGAAACTGTTATTCGCTAGGCTGAGTACTCTAAGAAAGGAGAGATTGGCGAGAAAGGGAGAGATTGTACCTTGTAATCCCATGCTTAAAACATTTAAGGAAACGACTCTCTGTCTGCGCCTGCTGCATATGATGCCCGTCCACTGGCAGAATGAAACATTTGGCATCCAAGACGTGGCTAAGGACTGGTAGGGATCATATGTGATTGCAGACTTGAATGCAAGCAGAGCGTGTTGATCGGAAGCATTGGTGAGACGAGGAGGATGGTGAGGGAAATGGGCGATGGGTGTGGAAAAGGCAAAAGGATTGAGAAAGAGAATGAAAGAAAGGGTGGCCAGGAGAAGCATTCTGGTAATCTGCATCTCTTGCGTGACAGAAAGAATGGTTTTTGATGAGACAATGGAGATGCTATATAGCTGCTGCATTGAGTGAAGAGACTCGAATTAAGAATGGCAAGAATCTTTTCGAGATGTGGTGATTGAAGACGACCGCCTAAAGATTCTTCGCCCAACTCGCTCAAACGTCCAATTCGTCCAATTTTAGATGGCGTTGAAGACTGTTCGCCCAACCAGCTCAACCGTTCAATTTTAAATGAGATTGAAGAGGACCCCTGAACATTATTCCAATGCGCCTTCTTCTCATCTGGGCGGCCCAAACTTCCAAAGTTTCTACATCTCGTGGAACACCAGCAGCCCCCATATTGTCGTAATACACACAGAAAAACAGAAAATCCATATCGCTTAGATGAGAAAATGCAGTTTTTCCATATTGTGGTAATACATATCTGTGTTGTTTCTTTGTCCACGTATTCAATAAATGGAGTTATCTAACAATTTCCTCGCACCTTCTTCGTATTTGAAGAGACTCGAATTAAGAATGGCAAGAATCTTTTCGAGATGTTCCGGTGGGTTAATTTTCCTTTCCAAAGAAGTAAGAAAAGAATATCACATTTCAATAAAATTATCATTAGTTGCATAACCCATGGCGCAAGGCAAATTAAAGCTTTCTTCTATTTGAAGTTTGAATAAATCGAACGATGATGTTTTACTTTTACCGTAAAAGAGGGAAAGGAATACGGCATTTGCACTCCATAAAATCCGCACTCCATAAAAATCAATTAAAAATCAATATTATTTAAAACGTTAACGTAAATATTACTTCAATGTACGGCCAACTAAATTGAAAAATATCTAACACACCCTAAAATAAATAAATAAATCCATAAAATTAATCATATATCTTTCTCCTTCCCAACTCAGTAAACGAAAGTAAAACGTCTATCCAATTAATAAAAAATCTAACCCACCCTAAAATAAATAAATGTGGGTCTCTAAAATTAATCATAAATATTTCTCCTTGCCTCTAGTAAACGAAAGTCCATCCAATTAATACAAAATCTTTCTCCTTATCATTTGGTGACGAAATGCCTTTTTTTAACTAAATAAAAGTAACGAATTACCTTTTCTTTTTATCACATGCCGTTATGGAAATTGCTATATAAGTTTAAATGTTGTATTTAAATAAATTAAAAAATATTAATAAAAATCATATATAAAAGTTTTATTATAGAAATGATAATACAACTTTTTAAAAAATATGCATAATCCTATTTAAAAAAATATATTTTCTTAAGAAAACACATAAATGAGCACATTTACATTTTTATTTTATTTTATTAAGATAATAAGACAAAGTAAAACCTAATTTAGGCCAAAAGTACTGTTTTAGTTATTTATTTTAGTTTTTTTGGTTTGGATATTTAATAATGGTATGTGTTTTTGTATTCTTCCATTAATTAATAGTTTTGGTTTAATAATAGTTATTTCTTGTAATATTTATGGTAATAAACAAGCTTAGTTTATAATTAGAATGAAAAGTATTATATTTTTTATCCATAATTTATAATTAAAATAGAAATTCATTCCTTATTTTTGGAAATGTTTAGAGAAAAATTAAGATCTAAACACTCTAACCCTTTGACCTTTTGACAATGCTAAAACTCAAACACACTAAGAAAACTTTCCTATGATAAAATCAAATATTTAGTTTCTAATAAAACTTTCCTCTAATAAAATGAAATATTAGAATATTTAGTTTCTAATAAAACTTTCCTTAGCTGGAAAGATAAAGAAAGGGAAGGGGGGATCCATCCCATTCCAAATCAGATTCCAATCAGGGCGGCAAGAAGAAGCACATGTCGAAGATTAAATGTTTTCACTGTCATGAGTTGGGACACTATGCCAGAAAGTGTTCGCACAAGAAGGCCGGTAAGAAGCCCTCAGGAGGAGCGGAAGGTGAAGCTCTTGCTTCATAATTTGAACTGGATTTCACCCTCATCACTTGCATGCTGACATCAGTGATGGATAGTATGTGGTACCTAGATAGTGGAGCCTCATTCCATATGACTGGAAACAAAGAGTTCTTCAATGACTTGGAGAAGAAGGACCTCCATATGCACATCGAGATGGGAGATGATGGGAGGTATAGTGCGACCGACATCGATATTGTTACCTTTCAGAGGGAGTCTAGGACTCCTCTCACATTAAAAGATGTCATGTATGTTCCGGGTTTGAAGAAGAATTTGGTTTCAGTTTCCATATTGGAGGACCGTGGCTACGATGTTATATTTAGCAAGGGAAAGGATTTCCTACATCATATAACCTCAAGACAGGAGAAGCGGTTCAAGGTTTGGGTGAAGAACCTCTACAAATTGGATGTAGAAGATTGCGTTGCTTTGAGCACTAAAGTAGAGAAGGTGTAGAGTCAAGACATCAGTGAGTAGTGGCATTGAATATTGGGTCACTCACACCATTGAGCTATGTTATTCTGTCGGAATAGTATGTTGGCACTTAGATCAAGTTTCGAAAAGAGAGGGCTTTATTTCTAGGCAAATATTAGATATTAATCAACAACCACAACTACAAATCATAGGTATGGCCATTGTGCTTCATATGCTCTTGTCTAGTTACAGTGAACAACGTTAAAAAAAGCCTCATAACACTTGAGGGAGCCCCCTCTAGTTTGAGGTCCAACTTGTACCTAAAGTTTGGACATGTTGGTTTCTTGACGCAGTTTTGCAGCCAAGAACTTCGTTCGAGAAAAAGATAAAACATTTTGCGCCATTGCCAGGGAGTGAAGTAATGAATAAATCTTTCCCCAGAGATCGATCAAGACTATATCTACTCTTTGCTGGTGAACAAGGAGTAGGAATTTGATATTGTTTGTAATTCCTTCACCTGGTAGCTCCATTTTGTTTATATGGCGATTCTGTAAGAATTTACAGGGTAAGTTCCTCAGACAGAACACCAAAAGGACACCGCTCACAAACAGGTCACAGATCAATACACCAGTATTTTGACGTGGTTAAAACCCTCAGAGAGGGAAACAATCCATGGCCTGCGCCAACGTGGCTACTACAGGCAATTTATTAATAAAAGAATGAAAATTTACATAAGCTTCTCTCATGCACGGTTAACCTACAAATGACCCTCCATGCGCTTTAAATAGAATTCATGGACCAATCGGGTGTCCAGCCACGGATCAAGTGTCGGTAATACCGAGGAGAGAATGAACCGTCGGATCACTACATATCGTGACCATCGGATTGTAAGTTACAAAATGTACAACGGTAAAGAAACACACTTTTACCTAACTCTATACTAACTCTATACTAGACCAAGTTGAACTTAACTATTTCCTATGTGTCGGAATATCCTAACATCCCCCCTTAAGAACAACTTGGGATAGGATTGAAGGATTTACAAATATGACACAAATAGGAGAAGGAAGGAGGCACTAGAGCCTATCCCCCCTTAGTGACAACTTCCTGAACTCCAAGCATATATCGAAGTTTAGTGAACTTCGCCTCTGTGAGAGCTTTGTGAAGATGTCTGCAACCTGATCATCTGTTGAACAATATTGCACTTCAAGAACATGGTCATGAATGAGCTTTCTGATGAAGTGCATGTGTAGTTCAATGTGTTTGTTGCGCTAATGCTGAACTGGATCTTTACAAAGCTGAATGGCACTTTGATTATCACACCAAAGTGTAGTCGGATGCTGCTGCTCAAAGCCAAATTCTGATAAGATCTGACGAAGCCACAAGGCTTCCTTACTAGCTTCCACGGCACCACGATACTCTGCTTCTGCTGACGAAAGAGAAATGGCAGCCTGTCTCTTACAAGCCCATGTAATAGGTCCTGAACCAAGAGTGAAGACATAACCGGCAATAGACTTCCGATCATCAGGGTCACCAGCCCAATCAGAATCAGTGAAAC
>APFE031709271.1:9796-20764 GCA_000404065.3 Pinus taeda
TCTTCTGCAAATTAGGCAAATGAAGTGTTAAGGTAGAATTCATGGTTGCTATGCTATGCCTTTAAGTTTGCTTAATATAAATGTTTTCAGTTGTTTAAGGAGAATTCAAGGTGATTGCTTGCTCTCCTTAGCTCCTCACCAGTCATTCTCATCCATCCAAATCTTTCAAAGGCATCAATACAGTCTCCTACGTCGCCCCAAAGAGCCCCTTGCGAAAACTGTGTCCAATCCCCGCACCCAAAATTGCATTTCCCCAATTTTCCACCAAAACCCTAAAAATCCCAAATCAAACCTTTTTTATCAGTTTACTAGCCTAAAATTAGTGTTGTTTATTGGTTATCTCTGCCCGTTGAAGATATTTTCTGAGATAGACTGGAGAGAGCCCTCTCCTGCCCCATAGGGCTAGCTACGAGGCTAAGTGGTTTGATGTTGCCTTGGAGTTTACCTTTTTCAGCCTGAGGTGAAATTTCAAGCGCTAACACTACGGTTGGGTGTAACGTGGTAGTTCCATCTCCAGTTGGTTCATTTCATTCATTAATAAGAAATTCATTCCCTTGATTTGCATGTGTAAATGTACTGATGTATATGTGGATTTGGATGGTCGATATGTTTATGGTATTTCTATTCTTATTATGTTGGTTATATGTATATATTGTGGCAACATCTATGTATGGCTCTCAACATGTTTTTATTTGTTTATGAATCGATAATGTATCTATGTCCTAATAAATTATATGGTAGTGAATGACATGAGAAAACGATGGTCCATGATGATGATGATGACATCCCTTCACTTAATCCTATTGTTTACACATGTAGGTTACATGTTGATGATATGTTTGATGAAATTCCTATCATGGCTAGTAGGGGTCTAGATATAGTCTTTTTTAGTTTATTTATTTGGCATAATTGTTTACCTGTACTTTTACCGATTTTAAGTAATCATTCCATTCTGCGCAATTTTCTGGGATTTGGGCCTGAAAAGGTGGCTCAAATCCTAGAATTGTTGGCTAAGCAAAGCATTACCTTAGAGACTAACGCATTAGGCTAAGGGATGGAAAGCATTATAACTCTCCTGGGTTATGTATAGGGAGTTTTTCTCAGGCCTAAGTTGGTCAAAAACTTACCAAGCCCCAGGGGTGCGATATCTAAGGTGTGCGTCTAGTTCTTGTGGGTCCTAAGGTTAATGTTGGAGGTCTATGTCTTTCACTTTGTCGACTCCACTTACTTAAGGTCACATAGGAGGTTGAATACCATCATATTAGCCTCTTGTCGCATGTTTACCCCTGGTTGGCTAGTTACATGGGTAGATGTAGGAGAAGGGTGTTACAATCCTGCTTTTGCTTCCTTAGTCCTTACTTTCCTTCCTTTCCCTTTTCTTTCTTTTCCTTCCTTGCTCCAAAGCTAGAGTTCTCCAAAAAAACTCTAAGTGACCAAGAGTGAGAGAGAGAGAGAGAGAATAATGAGAGAGCTCCAAACTTGAACTAACAAAAGGTTAGCAAATAGCTTGGCCATTGATCCTCATAAGCCTTTTTATGAATGAGGCCTCTAATTTCTTCATTTTTCATTATTTTCCTTCAATTTGCTCTTCACATTCAACCTGTGACTTTTCACTTTACTTTTCTTCTAATATCCTTTATTTTCATAAATAAATGTGCCAGAAATTCCTTTTTTCCTTTTAATGTGTTTTCCTTAGGCTTTTCAAATTTCCTTAGACAAAAACACACATCCAGTGATGCCCACTAGGATATCTTTGCCCAACATTCAACTTAAAATAAGTGTCCCTTAATCGTGGTCTTATTTTTCCTTTATTAACTTTCATTACATGAACTTTTCACTAGGCCTATTACATAACCCTCCCCCTTGGGGAAAACCATCCTTAATGTTAAACCACACCATGACCTCAGAAAAACCATTGAAAAGCAAAGATATTGTCCATGGAGCTTTATAAGTTAGCTCGTTGCAGTATTTACAATGAATGACCTACTCAAAAGAAAAACATCATGACAACATGACAATATAACAACCATACCACTTATTAGAGCTTTATAACTTAGCTCATGGTGGTATTTACATCAATATACATATACCAAAGCATTAACATAACATATGCCAAACATATACCAACATAAAACCAAAAATGATTTGCCTCAACCGAAAAACAATAAAGGATACATGACCTACATCTAATCTGTCATCTCCCATGTAGCTTATTTAGGCCCAAAGTGTTTCCACTACACTTTAACTTGCTCTATGGCTTTGTTCTTGAGAATGAGATGCTTCCACTGCAATATGCACTGAGGCTCTCGCTGGAACTCTCTTTCTTACTCCACCTACAATACAGACCAATCAATAACAAGATCAAAATCCTTTATATACTTCTTAAGCATTGAGATATGAAAAACATCATGGAATTTCATTGTTGGAGGCAGTGCAAGTCGATATGACACTAGTCCAATCCTCTCAAGGATCTCAAAAGGCTCGTAATACCATGGTGCCAAATTGGCACATGATGCAATCCTTAATGAGATTTTCTTGGGCTTTATGCACAAATACACATGCTCTCCAAACTAAAACTCCTTGAATACCATGTCTCGATTTTAGATTCTTTTTTATAACCTGCATTTCCTACTCCATGCCTACCAACATATCTAGCCCAACAAATACCATGTTCGCTGGATCACTCCAACTGATGAGAGTGTTAAAACTTCATCCATACAATGCCTCGAAAGGACACATCTTCAATGACTCCTGATAACTAGTATTGTATATGAACTCAACCAATGGAAGATACTCCTCCCATTTCCTCTATTGGTGCATCACATACATCCTCAGAATATCCTCCAAGATCTTGTTGAGCGTCTTTGTCTGTCCATTTCTTTGCGGATGAAAATTTGTGTTGAAGTAGAACTCTGTATCGAAGCCTGCAAATAGATCCTTCCAAAACTTGGAAGTGAATTTTTCATCCCTGTCTGACACAATCTTCCTTTTAACACCATGCAATATCACTATCTCTCTGATGAACACCTATACTACCTCACTGGCTGAATATGTAGTTTTCACTAGAATGAAGTGAGATAACTTGCTCAACCTGTCAACCACAACCATAATAGAATCATGCTTCCTTACTGTCCTCATAAGACCTTGATGAAATCCATGGAAATGACCTCCCATTTCCATTTCAGAATCATTATAAGTTGTAGTACACCACCTAGATGCTTGCATTCATCCTTTACCTACTGGAAATATGAACAAACAGCCATGAACTCTACCACTTCCTTCTTCAGATTTAGCGAATAATAAAACCTCTTCACTGTCGTCAACATCTTTTGTTATCCTAGATGACCTGAGTATGGCTTGGTGTAAACTCCCTCAAGATAAGCTTCATGAGCTCACTGCAATTCGACACATAGATCTTGTCTCTAAATCTCACCAACCCATCTGTCGTGAGATGATAGTTTGCATCCTAATAATCTATACATGTACTAGTACCTGTACCTATATATGTGTCTGCACATGTACCTATACCTGTACCTGTTCTCTGTTTTAACCTGTGCATGATCTCCATGTACTTGTCATCTCGTTGTCCTGCCTGTAAGATCCTATCTTGTAACTTTGTCCCATAAGATCTTATAACTACTATATGATTTACCTGTACCTTCCTGCTAAGAGCATGTTCATCATAGTTCTCCTTCCCTTTGATGTATCTGATCTCGAAATCAAACTCAATAAGGGTAGCCAACCATCTAGCTTGCCTGACATTTAGATTTTGCTGGTCAAACAAATACCTCAAACTATTGTGATTGCTCATCAATGTAAATCTTCTACCTAGAAGATACTGTCTGAACATCTTACATGGATGTATAATCACTATTCGATCAAGAACATGTGTTGGATAGTTTTTCTCGTGGTCATTCAATTTCCATGACTCAGAGCGCACTACCTATCCTTCTTTCATGAGAAATCCACCAAGTCCTCTCTTGCAAGCATTTGTACACACTACAAACTCCTTATTTAGATCCGCAATCTTTAGCACTGGCGCATGTGTCAAAACTACGTAAGCTTCTCAAAACTAGCCTCACACTCCTCTACCCATTCAAACTTCTTACCTTTCCTTTGCAATGATGTGATAGGATATGCAATGCATAGAAGTTCCTAATGAATCTCCTGTAGTAACTTGCCAATCCCATGAATGATCTTACCTCATCCACATTCTTAGGAGCTTCCCACTCCATGATGGCCCTTATCTTTTCTGGCTCAACTACTATGTTGTCTTTTCAGAAAACATGCCCCAAGGAATGTACCTCAGTATCAAAGAAGTTGAATTTGCTAAGTTTAGCATACAACTGATGTTCTTTTAGCAATCTCAACACTACCTCTAAATGCTTGACATGTTCTCCCTCATTCTTAGAATATACTAGTATGTCATCAATGAATACAATAACAAACAACCCTAGATAAGGATGCAACACACTATTCATCAAACATATAAATGCATTTGGAGCATTAGTCAAATTGAATGGAAAAACAAAAAACTCATAATGCCCATACCTAGTCCTAAATGCAATCTTGAAGATATCCTCTTCCTTGATGTGTACCTGATGGTATCTTGATCTCAAGTTGATCATAAAGAACATTTATGCTCCCTTCAACTGATCAAACAAATCATCAATCCTCGACAAAGGCTACTTGTTCTTGATCATTACCTTGTGTAGCTTCCTGTAATCAATGCACAATCTAAGAGTAACATCTTTATTCTTTAAGAACAACACTGGCGTGCCCCAAGGTGATACACTAGATCTGATGTATCCTTTATCAAGCATCTCCTTTAATTGCAACTTCAACTCTACAAACTCAAGTGTGCTCATCCTATAATGTGGTTTTCATGTTGGAGCTGCCCGTGTCACCAACTCAATAGGAAAAAATACCTCCCTGTGAGGTGGAAACCTGTAATGTCCTCCAAGAATACATACTAAAACTGCTATAAAAATGGGTACATGCTTAACACATCTACATCCTCAACCTCCTTAAATTTATCACTAGAGATGTACACTACAAACATCACTCGACCTTTTCAGCAACTACGCTTAGCCTGAATAGCGGTAACCATCCTCATCGATGTAGTCTCCTTCTTTCCCTACAAAGTCCTCTATTCCCCACCATCATCCACACACTCAATGGACTAGTCAAATCAATCCACTCTAGTTATCTGAAGGTATATCCAATGCATACCCAAAAGCATACTATACGATCCTAAGGGAAATACATTCAAATGTGTTGTTGTAGGCATACCATTTAACTCAAATGTGCAAACTATTACCCAATGGTGAACTCACTACTCTGTACCTGTAGCCAACCATAACAACCAATATTTTTCATGCACTTCTTTTCTCAAACCACACTTATCCACTAGGTCAGGATAACTATAGTTAGATCCATGATCAATTAAAATAGAAACACTTGATCACAAAACCTACTGTCCATCTCAATGATCGATGCTTGATGATCTGCCTATCTGTTTTCCACAACAACATAGATTTGAGGAATGCTATGACCAACATCACCAACTGTATGCACCTCCTAAGCATTATATATCTGGGGTGTACCACCACTCTGATACTGTGGACAATCCCTCTTACGATGATCCTTACCACATATCCAACACTGCAATGGTTCCCTACCACCACCTCTAGCCTGCTGCTCTCCATGTCCCTTCTCAGTTGTATTGAACCTCTTGTAAGGAACTACATTTTATTTCTCACTTTCATCTTGCGGCCTTCCTCTCTTTGGTGGCCATTTTCCTTTAGCTTTGTCATTTCTTTTCAAGTCATGTTTAGGCTCAAATTTGCACTTTGAATGCTCATAAAAATGTTTCAACTTTTGGATGGCCTCCTCTGATGATCTAGGCTGATCAAACTCAATCCTGTCTCTGTACGCTACCGGAATTCCACTGATGAATCCCTGAACCTTGGCCTTCTCCTCCTTGAGGTAAGGCACATATCTTAACAACTCCAAAAATATGCGAGAATACTCCTCATATGTCATAGAACCTATCCGCAACTCATAAAACACATTAGCTTTGTCATTAAAGTACCTCTCTAACAAGTACTTCTTCTTTAAGATCCTTTCAAATGCATGCCAAGTCAAATCCCCCTCATGTATACCTTTTAAATTCTTCATGTCTTCCCCCCAAATATCACTTTACCTTTGAGACTAAAAGTGGCGATCTTTGCTTTCATGTTTTCCGAATAATTATGCAAACAAAATAATTTCTTCATACCAAGAAATCGTGCTTTTTCATCCTAGGATTTCTTCATCTCTCCATCAAAGATAGGTGGATTTGCTTTCTTAAACTCATATGGAAGGTATCCCCTATCACTCCCCCAGTCTATCACCTCTCCTACTCGAAGTGTCCAACAACTTACCATCTCTCACTATGTCAGATCTATTTGACTTGCATCCACCAAGAGACTCACTTCCATATGCCCCATTAGTTTTGTCCTCCTATCCATGGCTTATATGTAGTGGCCCTTATTGTTGCAATTCTAACAAACTCTAAAGAAGTATTGCATTAAAATTTTCTTGTTTATCTTGTGTCTGCATGATTTTGCCATTGTCTACTTTGAAACTCCTTATTTCTTCCTTCAGGCTTCTCAATGTGTCTGCCCAGTTAGAATAGTTCCCCACGCCATGCTACCCATATGATTCATAGGGAGATTCTATGTAGTCTACCACCTTGTTATCCATTTGATCTCTTTTATGCAAGGCATACTATGTCAACTAAACCAAATCACAATAAACCAATGTACCTTAGCATAATTTGAGGAAGATACCTTTTCTATAAGATCATCAAATCAGTGTGGTACATGTATAACATAAACATAATAACATATAGACATCTATTAAATAAGTGCATCAACAAATAAATATCACTCTAATTAGGGTCCATTTATGAATGCAAGGCCATATCAACAATGCATGCTATGACCTCATGTATGACAAAAACCATTACTCCAATGTACACATTGCCACATGGAACTATCAACATGCATAAGAAATTCCTAATCAATTACACATACGCATGAATGCATGTAGTCGAGTAGAAGAGATCAATTCTTGTAACCAACCTACAAGACATATACATGTAATCAAACAATTAAGAATGTAACCTAACATACAAAGATGTAATCAAGTTGCATATAAGCATGTAATCAATCATATACTTCTAACCATTCATTCCACAAAATCAAAATCAAGTTCCTCATAAAAGCCTTACTACAATCATGATCAATGATTATGCAATGCAACAAGCACATGGAATACAAGTGTAAGAGACACACATGCAACTAACATGCATGCATGACCAAGCACCTTCACCCAAGTAGAGCACATCCACGCTCTGATACCAATATGTAACACCCCCTCCTCCCAGGTTTATCCAAGCAATTGTCCATACGGGGAAACATGCGATGAGAGATGCCACTAGAAGGTATTCAAACTCTTTGGTTACCTTAAGGAAATGGAATCGACGGAACACATCAACTAAACCCATCTACATCAACAAAAATACCCACAGAAGACATGTCAGCCACTCAAACATCTTGTCCCTGAGTACCACTAATGTTTTAAGACTTTTAACCCCAATTCGCACTCATGCTATAAGTATGACAACATCCAAAACCAAAAGTCACTCTCACAAGCCTATGTGCCAACATTCGTGGACTCTTTTAAGCAAACTTGTGCCAGTGTCCTCGAGATTTGAGCCACTTTTCTAGCCCACAATCCTGGCCTTTGACCAGAAATTATTATAAACTCTAGAATCCATCAAAGTCATGAGGACAATACTAATAAATAAAAATCAACCTCAGGATTAGGCCTCAACATCCCCAACCAACACCAACATTCTGTCAAACACTTGGCATCAATGCAACCTACAGTTTTATGATATAAGATGGAGCATGAATGACTAGAAGCACTTATAAAATATAACCAGAAGGATCACCACCTTCTCCATTGAACTGTTATAACATCAATTAGGTCTTGCATCCATCATTTTAGTAATTACAAGTAGATACATGAAATAACCATGATCTAAACTAGTCATATAACCATGCTTATAACTAGCATAAAACCATATAAATATTAGAGATATGACAACCATTAAATCCACATATGAACAAGTGCAAAAGTAAGAGAACTTAGCTTTTATTAATCATAGGAAAATCCACTAGGTTTGGGATTTCCATGTACCACCTAACTGTAGACATGGCTGAACCAAAACTCTCTTTCATCTTGTCACCCCTGTGCCATATTCCAAGCATGAATGTGGTATATCATAAAACAACCAATCCAATAACAAATAAGGGAATCTAGAGGTTAAACCACCTCCACCCTCATCAAACCATAATCACACCAAAACTAGTCCTTCGATCATAATCAAACCAAACTTGGAATTCCATCAGAATCCATCAGTATTCTTGAGGACTTTTTCGTCTCATTGTCTCTCCAGCTTTACTGCAATCCAATCCTGGATCACTAGGCCCTAAAATGAGACCAGTCTATCAGGCTTTACTGCAATCCAAACCCATATCACTAGGCCCTAAACCGAGACTTCTCTCTCAAGCTTTACTATTTATCTAGCCAAAACTGGTCAAGGGATTCCTAGGCCTTTGGGAATGAAACTTGAGACCACGTCTGCCATGGATTTTGAAATCCATCCGACAAACCAATGCTCAAAAATTGAAGTAGACATCCCAACACCATGTAATACATAAAAAGGCAAGGCTAGGCTAAAAGCCACTATCATAACCTAGAAAAACCATACCACTAACAGCAAGAGAACCATTCACCAACATGCAAAGTCATGCATGTCCAAATGAGCTACAAAATCACACATGGGAACGTTACGTGCAAGTATTCCCGTTGAAGCTGTTGATGGGCCTATAAATTGGACATAAATTAAGTCCCATCTAGCCATCCTTCAACACAATAAGCCTTTCTTTTTTCATTATATAACATATTTTTAACTTTAATATGTTCATTAGGAAGGATTATGGATAATTTCATATTTGTACCTAATATTATTTATTTTTGTAGAATATTGTGAGAACATTAGGCAGATTATGAAGATTTAGAGGAGGAGATAATTTAGGGACTTTCTCCCTACCATAGCAGGATCAATATTGGATAATAAATCAGCAAGGTATTCTAAAATTATTGCACAAATTTTGGAGCTCCAATGATTGAGAAAATCTAGGAATGTGTTCCCTCTCATTTAAAGCATATTCCTAGTGTTGGGAACCAAATCCACTATTTGAGGGATTTTGGAGCGGATATATTCCTCCTTTCATGGAGAAATCTTCCTAATCATTTTGTATAAGTCCCAATTCAAATTTGCCTCTAAGGGTCGGTTTTTCTTATTCTTCTTATGGAGAACACTTGTATTTTTGTAACTCCACTTTCATTTCTTGGTGGGATGTAATTTTATTTATGGAAATAATGAATATTGGTACCATTTTCACGTTCTAAATTTTGGTCTCCTTCATAGGAATCTGATTTTCCTTGGGCTTTGCCATCCCAATATCCTCAGAGCCCTTTTGTATAATTTAATTCTCTTCTTTTTGCTTTTTATTCACATGCATCTCTTGTTCTTATTTTTTCCTATTTGTGCATTTAGTATTAATTATTTCTTGTTGTAGGATTAGGTTAAATGGTTGATGTAAGTTCTTTTGCAAGATCACAGGTATGCTTTCACATTTGGAACAACTTTGGAAGGTCATAGTAATCATTTAGCTACTTGGATTAGTTTGTTTATTCCCAAATATAAATTTTTGGAAGTCCCTTGTGGAAAATAGTAGTAATTTTCTGCTATCTTTTAGAACATGCTAATGAGATTCAATTGAGTTTATTCCACTTGAATTAGATCATAAAAATATTGAAGTTAATAAAAAAAACTACCCCATTTCATTTTCACTTTATTACGTTAGGAATTTGATAGATTAACTAGCTCACTAGTTCTCGAATTTCTAGATTTTAGACTAGTAATTTTCTACTATTTTTTAGCATGCGTTAGCAACAGTATTTTTGAGTGATTCTAGTTGGAAGGGAGACTTGAAACATGCTATTCAATAAAAAAAATCGTCCCATCGAATTTGGATTTGGTTTACTTGGTCATTCAGTCAATTATATCTTCCCGTAGCAAATCCTGTAACTTCTTGTAGGAGCACCTGTAACTTCCTGTACCACTCTTCTAGCATGTATATACTTGCCCAAATTTTCTCAAAAATATTGGATTTTGTCCCTTAGGGTTGAATCATAACCCCTAGGCTCTAAATCCATGATTATTCAAGACTAAATACCACTTACGAATTGCTTTTTTACCCTTGCAAAACATCTCAACAATTTGGGTTAATGGACAGATTTATGAATTGGATAATACAATAATGATTTTCTTGATTGTCAAATCCAATGAACTTTGTCAATGGATCTAAAATATTTGAAATGAAATGATTGATATTTAGTTCGTTATCCTTAATTTATGAAATTAGAATAAGTTTTCTTTCCTGTAATAGGTTAAGGTTTCCATTTCAAGCATTTCCATTACAACAATTAATTTAGGATTTGATTTCATTACATTCACTCCATTCATGACAGTGAAAGAAGGACACATTGTATGTTGCACATATAGTGTCGATATTTCTTAAGTTTGTACGAACCCTAGGTTGATAATTAAAGTTGGTAGCCATGGGATTTGCAACATTCTTGTTGCAACACTGAGGCTCATCACTTTTCGGCATTATTTTTGAGGAGGTGTCAAAGTATGCATTGTTTTCTTCCCTAGTTGATTCATTTCTTTTTAATTTATGCAAAATCAAAAAATTGCATTACGTATATTTCATTTCAATAACATAAAATTGCATTGCATTAGCATTCCTATTCAAAAAAATAATCTCTAGCACCGACCCCCCC
>APFE031709271.1:45436-58812 GCA_000404065.3 Pinus taeda
ACATAAAACACATATACACAGATATTTTCCCTTGGATCCCAAAACCGAGACTACCAGCTTGATTTTTCATTATGTTCCTTTCAATGTTACAATACATATTTATACATGCCGAAGCATCCAATACCATGGACCGAAAAACCATTTCGTCGAAAAACATGTGTGAAAATCATGCACAAAAAACATAGGTGAGTCCACCCATCCTAACATAGGGTCCAAAACCAAAATTTTCCTAGGCGCTACCCTCGACCCCATAAAGTGGGGTTATGGGTACACTTCAAACCCCCTATTAACTATGTGGGCTAGTCGTGGAAAGAATATAACACAACCCAACAATAGTTATACCTATTCAAACTTCCTCTGGCTTCGATTGGAAGGTTTCCTTAATCGCTTAGATCAAGACCCTCTTGGCATTCCAAAAACCATTTCTCAATAGAGGAATCATGCCTTCTCTAATCCCATTCACAATTGCATCTGGACACTCTCTCTCAGTTGCCTGCCATGGGCGAAATGGAAGGAATGAAATCGATGCATTTTCAAAAATCCCTCTCTTCCTCTTCACTCTCTTTGGAGCATTATCCAAAGGAACATTAGTGAAACCATTATCGCTCTCCCTTGGTCCCCTCAATATTGGGAAGCAGATGGCCATGAAGCTAGGCTCCTTAATAATTGGAACCTTGTTCTAATTTCCCCTCTCTCTCTCCTCCTTTTGATTGCCTAGTTCGGCTATCACATCCTCATGGTCCTTGCTGCCCCTCTCCTTTCTCAAACTGAATTTTGATGCTACTTCAAAAGGACATCCTTGTCCAAGTGGCTATGGTGGAACCTTTAGAAATCACCTTGGCCTTCCACTCTTCATATATTCTGTGATACTTGGCATTAATAACAACAATGTTGCAATACTTACAGCCCTCATCAAAGGATTGGAAATAGCACAAAAAGAAGGCTTATTAAAGCTCTTCGTCGAAGGAGACTCCTAGCTCATAGCCAATATGCTCCGCAAACTCCAAAATGGTATTCTTGTGTATACAGTTTCCAAAAGTTGGCAACTTGAAGAATTACTACATTGAGTCTCCTCTCAAATTACCAATATCCTGGTCATCATTCCCACCCACATCCGAATAACGGGGAACAAGGTTATATAGATGTTGGCTAACCATGGTTGTCTCGACTCCTCACCCAGAATATCCTCCACATAGCATCTCTTAACAGACTCTCCTCTCAAGAAAGTTTGCTCGTAATGTATTCAGAAGGATCTCTAGTCCCCAAGAGGGGTGTCTTGCATGCAAGAGGGTGGGGGTCAGGCTACCAATAGTGACTTGATCTAGGTTGCAGGAAGATTCCTCTTCCCAATCTCTTGTTATGTCTTTAGTTTCGCAATTTCATATTTACTTGGCTTGCTTTGATGACCTTAAAAGTCTGCATTTTAGCATATGTATAGTATATTTTGAACTCGCAACCTTTTATCTTCCCCTTGGCCTCTCTTAGGATAGTATATTTTTAGATATAGTCAAGTTTTCCAACTATGTTTTAATGCAACCTTTTGTTAATTATATGTTTATTTTAACTTCGATTACATGACAACTCGAATGTATTATCCGATGTCTAATTACCATATTATTGGACTTGTAGTGTCGACATGAAACTTATGCAAAGACAACCAAAATTTCCCGGAACATAAGCATTAATACAATCTAAATATATATAATTGAGCGTTAAATTTAAACAAATATAAATCTAACAATAAACATATACAACCCAACCAAATTAATAAACCGAAATTAACCTCACCCTTATACAAGCTAAATGAAGCGAGGCTGCAGTACGCCACAGAGGGACAAGTCAGTGTATCTCTATCTTCTTCCAATAATTTTGGACGAACCATTTCTCGAGAGCATCGAAGTAGGCATGCCCAAACAGCTATTTCTGGAGAGTATCGAGGTAGGCGGACATTCCAAAATTGGACAACGCACATTTGGTAGCACCCATCAAATCATCCATGGGATGCGGTTCAAGAAGCGACGACGAGACTGCGATGCAAATGAAAGAAATGTGCAGCAAGATTTGGGATTGGGACGTGTTCTTTCCCCAACAAAAAAAAATCTTCACGAATAACCAGAGAAGCCCATCCTTACATTGGATTTCTGCACAAATAACTAGAGAAACCTGCCCTCACTGATAATAAAGAAAATTCATGACATAGTTTACAACATTGCACATGCGCTTGACCATAAAACTACGGTGACATGTACTTCCATTAAAATATTTTTTTTGGCCAATGCAAACTGTAGCGGATGATCAGACCATCGATATTGAAATGGTAATCTAATGGTAATCTAATATTTTACTGAATTTGATCAATTATATGTTGTATTGACTATATATATAAGTGTTCTAATCATATTTAAACTTATAATACTAATACATAATAAAATACACTTATAATTTACATAATACTTCATAACACTAACATTAATATTATAATTAAACTAACACTATAATTTACATAATACTCATAATACTAATACCATGAATTGAACTGACACCACCAATACTAACACCATGATTGAGCGACTACTCCTAAGTGCTAATAACCTAAATGAATATAATAACATGATTGATTAATTGAGCTGCTGGGCATGGACTATCTGCTCCTTATTTTATTTTAAGTGCTAATAAGCTGAATGAATATAATAACGAGTCCCATAACGAAGGTTTGATCTATTCCAGGCTACACTACAAGTCCGAGTACATCGTCTGCTAAAATTATCTCAGATGTCGCTTCTTTTCGTTTGAACTGCGACCGCCACCAAACCAAAGGAACCAATGAAAGAACTAATACTTATTCCATATTGGCCAAACATGTCCTTCACTTTCTGTCAATATATTTACGTATATATCAAATTATCAATCATTATATGGATATAACAAACCTGAGCGATAATTTGACGAGAGGCGCTGAATATAGTGAATGAAGATGGGTTACAGAGGGATCCCTCGATTTGATAATCGTAATGGCAAATCTCTCTGTAATTTTTTCTCCCTCTGCCTCAGTAACCAACACTTTGGCTAGGGCTTTGCTTGAGAAGAGCCAACAAGAAGACTTTATAATAACACTGAACTCTGGCTTCCCACAGCCAACACCGTCTCCTCTAAATGCTTCCCATCTCTGGCTCAAACTCAATCGCTGGAAGGCCCAATTCAAAACAAAATTAATCGATATGAAAGGATGCAAAAGACCCAATTCAAAAAATTAATCCATACGAAAGTTACCTAGCGAGGAAGTTGCTGAAATTTTAATTAAGTGGTGAAATTCTCTGATGAGTGTAGCCCCTAGAGATATAACAATACCTTGTCACGGTGTAGTGTGAGTAGAACATTGCCTACAGCATCCATGAGGAAGAGCTCGCGTTCAACGTTGGATGCGTAATTATCGACCCTGAAGACTAGATTTCCGGAAGAATCAAAGACTGTGAAGCCTTCGCCATTGAAGAGGAGTGATTTCTTCCAAACGGTGAATGTGACCGGAGAACGATACTTGTTATCATCAGGCGAGTGGGAGGAGGAGCCACCATGCAGGTTATCACGCATCCCTTTCCAACCCGACACTCCCTTGCGCAGACGAAGAAAACAAAAAGGATTCTATGCACGCAGCTTCCTCCATCCTACATTTATATCTCGCTAGTTTCGTTCAGCCACATAAAAAATTATCGAATCATTTCCTCGCCGCTCATCGCTCTCCTAAGATCTGATCGTTTCTGGAGAAGTATGCAACGTCACTTGTTTCTCCAGCAAGGACCTATGTGGATAAACGCAATCTGTTTTAAAAAATTAGTTTTCCAGCGAGGAATTTGTAAAAATACAATTTCTTATTTTATTTTCCAGGAACTACTGGAAGTTAGAGTTGTACTGGAAGTTACAGTTGTTCTTAATTAAGAGAATTTTATTTATATAATTTTGGCCTGCGAGATTTTATTTATCTATTTCTCTGTGGCCAGAGGAAAGGAACCCAGTAGCTTTGGGTTTCTATTGTTTCAACTAAGTGACAGCAAGGGGATTTGAACTTAGGTGTCTAGACTTTCAACAATTTCATAGATCGCAACAAAGGGATGTGAGCCTGGGTCTTTAGAGTTCCAACAATTTTGTAAGTCGCAACAAGGAGATTTGGACCTGGGTCTTTTGAGTTTTAACCATTTGCTAAGTCGCAACAAAAAGATTTCCTTAGTTTATTGGGTGTCTCAAGTTTCAATTATTTCTTAAGTAGCAACAAGGGGATTTCAACCCGAGTCTTTGAAATTTCAACCATTTCACATCCCATTTCCTAAATTGGTAAAGGGGATTTGAACCTCCATCTTGTAATTTCAACCATTTCACATATGGCGGATTATCAATTAACAACCGCATAAACTAAATTTTATTAATTTTAAATTATAAAAATTAAAATAATTATAAATTAATTATTAATAAAGTTATAATAAATGTAGAAGGATTTTGGTTGTGCTTTATACAAAATGTATTCACTAAAAGTTGAATTTTTAAAATTAAACAAAAGAGAATTTGATAACTAATTTTAAATATCAAACAAGTTTCTTGTAAAATATTAGTTTTAAAATTTTGCTATATTAAATTTTCTTCTTTAAATTTCATGAAAATTTAATTTAAAATTTAAATAAAATTATTAAGCTGTTTAAAAAATAAAATAAATTTATTTATAATTTAATATAGTTTATAAAAAAATTATATAGTTAATTAAAAAATATAAAATAGAAACCAAAATTAAATTCCATAAAAAAAAAATAAAAATTTTAATTTTTAAAATAGAAAAGGTTATTATTTCAATTAAATTAAGAAAAAATATAACAAATTTTTAATAATAATAATATTTAAAAAAATCAAAGTATTGAAAAATAGTCTCATTTACATTCTATTTATCTTATTCTTAAAAATTTTAATGTTGCCATCATAATCTAAATTAGCAAAATTATAAACTTGTGATACATTCTAAGATTAAATGTTTTTGTTGCCATTCTTCAATGTTCGTTCTTTCTATAACTTATGATAATATGGATTAATTTTGCTCCCTACATGTTTAGAGTGTTGTTACACAACGTCCTCTTTTATACCTATTAATTTCACATGTCCAAAGGATGTTATGGTGATCACTCTCTCTCAGATTAATGCCTTATATTATAAGACTATTTTTCTCTGACTTTAAACACTTGACTTGTTCTTGTAATTATTTTATTAACTTTTTATGTTTTTTATTTTTCTTTATTGATCTTTTATTAATTTTTTTTTTTTTTTCCTTATTGACCTTTATTAAATCTTTATGTTTTTTATTTTCCTTATTGACATTTATTAAATCTTTAAATTATATTTATATATAAATATATATATATATATATATTTTTTCCTTTTTGATCTTTTCCCCTACCTTCTTTGGGATTATTTTTCCTTTGATTCATTAATCTAAGCATTTATTTTATTTTAACTTTCAATTTCTTTTCATAATTGTTTTCTCCATTCCTTCTCCATGTCTTGATTCTTCTCATTGCTTGTGCTACAATCTCTTCATAGACATCATAGAGGCATTCATATCATATACAAGCAACACAAAGGTGATCTGAGTAATTTGTCATTTTATTCTTTTTATATATTTATGTGGAATGTTAACTTAAAATTATTTTATTGAATTGAGGGGCCCATTCTACAACCTAGTAAACATTTAAATAATGTCTACCCATTCAAAAATTTTCTGTGAAAAAATTTGATCCCTCTCAACTCATATTAAATATGGATCTATATTAAATTTATCTAAATACAAAAAAAACAAATCTATACAATCTCATATTATTAATGCTTATAAAAATCTTTAAACCAAACCAAAAAACATTAAAAAATAAAACCTTTTAGAAAAAGTTTTAAAATATAAACTTAAAAACTTAAAAAAACTTTTTTAAACAAAATAAAAAACTAATTAAAAAAAACTAAAATCCTATTTCATAATTTATTAATAATGTACCAATCTAGAATCCCAAGTCAAAATACAACTTATTAAAAAAAGGGTGAATTCTTCACAATTTTTTTCATCAAACTTTAACTCAAATACTTTAAAACCTTTCTTTCCAACTACAAACCCTTTTTTATTAAAGAAATGATAAATGCTAAACATCTCCTCTAAACCCATACCTAAAACTTCCATACACATAAAAGAATGTAGGACAAAATTGCCATCCCACCCTCTCGGGATAGTAAAGAATGCTTCGTGAAAGTGATAATTAACCACAAGCAGCCAAATTTATAATCCTTTGCAACTGGGTTTTGCTGATGTCACTTGTCATAAACCGTTATAATGTTCGTCTAATAAAAAGGGTGACTACCACTTGATTTAGGCATCTTAGGGTCACTATCTTGATTTAGGCATCTCAAGTTTCATGGTTGAAGTATTATTGATTATGATGCTTTTCTTAAAGTTGGTGAGAACCCTCATAAATTTAATTCTCACCCCTCATAAATTAAAATTAAAAACCATATTTTTATATAGAAAAATAAAAATTATATATATGAATTCGCAAATAAATATAAGTAATCATTTATTTATTTATTTTTGTATTAAGAGATAATTATAATCAGGAGTCATTTTAGGGAGATAAGAATGGTTTGGAGGGCTGCGTTTGAGACTCTTGTTTTTTGATGGGTGAAAATGGATCACACCATCAAAAATCTGCTAAGACACCCCAAAATATTGAAGTTTGACTGTTATAACTTGGATTAAAAAAAAAGGTGCTAGATTTTATCAAAATATGACGAGAGTTTCCATGATTTTCAAGGCAAAAAAGTAGTCTCATGAGACCGGCATTATAATATATGTAATGGTTCATAGTTTTTTTATCTATTGTATTATGCCTCATGAAAGTTTTTAAAGTTGAAAATAAAAAGATCTCTCTCTCTCTCTATATTATATAATCTATATATAACTATAGTATATATATATATATATATAATTGGTTCATGATATTTCTATGTCACTTTAAATTGAATTTTCAGATATACAAATTAGGTTAAAAAAGAACAAAATCTAGAAATAAAAATCTACTTCATAGTTATTTAGGCTTTGTTATAGCAGCATGGGCCAATACCATAGCTTATCAATAGAACCATAACTACAATGGATATTTACCCTCATTTTAAGATTTAAATTATTAACTTGTAAATAGGCTTTGTTACAATACCATGGGTCACTACCATGATTTATTAATACAGCCTGCCCAACAACTACAACTCATTTCAAAATCAAAATATTTTATGTTGACTATGCTCTTGACCATAAAATTTTGATATATAAATCTTTAATCTGGTTGTAAATAAAAACTATGATTTAGCAAAAAATTATGAAGAAACTCTGATTATGTTAATTTTATATATCTATAATATAATATATAAATATATAATATATATATATATATATAAATATATATATATATATATAATCAATTATTTTTTGCATAAAAAATTAATACTAAATAAAAACCCTACATATTATTCATATCCTCTTATGATTGAAAACACTTCAGCAATAAAGTTGGCCAAGAACTCAAAGTTCTAGGATCAAACAAAACACATCAGTAAAATATACCATGTGATTGTACATCATGTTGAGGCCAAGATACTCCATCTATGTCATTGTTACACAAATGAGCAGATTGTGGACATCTTCACCAAAGCGTTTGGAAGATAAAAGGTCGAAAGGTTCATAATGATGCTTGGACTCACCAACATCCCTTCACATTAATGGGGATTTTGACATCTAATCTTTGGGATTAGTAAATTTATGTAAATATTATAAATAGAAAATAAAGAGATTAGGAATATGAAGAGACACTCGCAGGTGAAGCCCAAGAGTCTCTCCCTCCATGTATATATCTATGAGCAATCTTAATGAAAAACCACAATTTTCATTGTGTAGTTAACTAATGCCCTCACACTCTCAGAGCCTATTAAAACTGCATTAACAAACTCCTATAGACAGTTTATATCAACTATATAAAATAAATAAATTAAATTAAAAAAAAAAATCTTATATTTCCACTTTTCCAATGTGAAGGAGATTGTGAAATATATATCCATTTTCAATAAGAATTTGATATACAACATTTAAAAAATATTGATAAAAAAAGGTTTAATGTATGTTATAAATAAGATATTTTATTATGCTAAGTAAAAGAATTTAACATCAAATGAGAAAGAGTGAGAAAGATTTTATTTCATTGATAAGTGCTTCCATAGAAGTGAGATTTGTAATTCTATCAAAGACATGTAATATATTTAAAAATATTGATAACAAAAATAATTCTATATACACATAGATAGACAAGTAATATTTTAAAAATATTAACTAAAAAAAAGTGTATCCTATGGTTGTATTTTTTCTACTTTTGAATATAAGCAGCCATACCAAATTTATATCATAAAAATATATTTCAGTGTCAACGATACATATATTGTATACCGTAAGTGAAATTGAAAATTTTCTTATAACTAAAATATTTTATCTCAAAATAAGGGTAGATCCATTGAACTCCATATTTACCAAGAGCCATAAGGAATCAAATCTCTTGAGGGTTCATTTTGAGAGATTTTATCAGTGTTGAATGTTGGTAGGTCCTTAGTTAAGATGGATCTATTCTAATTATTTAAAAGTATGAAATCACACAATTGTGTTAATATTTCGATCTTTTTCTCAAATTTATTTATATTAAATTATTTATACTTTTTCTAATTACAAATTATCAACAAATTGAAATTAATCACCGTATCAATAGAATTTTTTATTTTTTACATATTTTAATTTATTAAATTTATGTGTAATGATTACAACCTCATATTTGAGAAAATCATTTTTTGAATTATACAAATATTATAATAACAACTAATAATATAATAATAATAAGAGTAGGAAATGACTCTATTGTTTGTCAACAAGATGAGGCTGAAAGAGGAGAGAAAATGATTACAGTTGATCCAACAAAAGAGCTGATTCTTGTATTCTTTTATATTAGTGAATATTGAACACTCTTTTCATCCTTTGAATTGGGATTGGGATAATCACATTGACTATTTATGGTCCCATTTTATTGCATAGTAATTGGTTTTGTAGAGCATGAGCCTTGACAAAATTAGAAAAAGGAGAAAACAATAAATCACCTATCCCATCTTCATATTCATTCTAACTTAATTGAAGCATTTTTGTAGGAATTTACAGGGTAAGTTCCTCAGACAGAACACCAAAAGGACACCGCTCACAAACAGATCACAGATCAATACACCAGTATTTTGACGTGGTTAAAACCCTCAGAGAGGGAAACAGTCCACGGCCTGCGCAAACGTGGCTACTACAGGCAATTTATTAATAAAAGAATGAAAATTTACATAAGCTTCTCTCATGCACGGTTAACCTACAAATGACCCTCCATGCGCTTTAAATAGAATTCATGGACCAATCGGGTGTCAAGCCCCGGATCAAGTGTCGGTAATACCGAGGAGAGAATGAACCGTCGGATCACTACATATCGTGACCGTCGGATTGTAAGTTACAAAATGTAAAACGGTAAAGAAACACACTTTACCTAACCTAAACCTAACTCTATACTAGACCAAGTTGAACTTAACTATTCCTATGTGTCGGAATATCCTAACATCCCCCCTTAAGAACAACTTGGGATAGGATTGAAGGATTTACAAATATGACACAGTAGGAGAAGGAAGGAGGCACTAGAGCCTATCCCCCCTTAGTGACAACTTCCTGAACTCCAAGCATATATCGAAGTTTAGTGAACTTCGCCTCTGTGAGAGCCTTTGTGAAGATGTCTGCAACCTGATCATCTGTTGAACAATATTGCACTTCAAGAACATGGTCATGAATGAGCTTTCTGATGAAGTGCATGTGAAGTTCAATGTGTTTGCTGCGCTGATGCTGAACTGGATCTTTGCAAAGCTGAATGGCACTTTGATTATCACACCAAAGTGTAGTCGGATGCTGCTGTTCAAAGCCCAATTCTGATAGGATCTGACGAAGCCACAAGGCTTCCTTACTAGCTTCCACGGCACCACGATACTCTGCTTCTGCTGACGAAAGAGAAATGGCAGCCTGTTTCTTACAAGCCCATGTAATAGGTCCTGAACCAAGAGTGAAAACATAACCGGCAGTAGACTTCCGATCATCAGGGTCACCAGCCCAATCAGAATCAGTGAAACCAACTAATAGAGGAGTTGCTTTGGCACTGTAATGAATCCCAAACTGTATTGTACCTCGAACATAACGAAGTATTCTTTTAGCTGCTTTCCAATGACTTTCACGGGGTTTTGCAAAAAACGAGCAACAAGGCCAACAGCAAAGGAAAGGTCAGGACGAGTATGGGTTAAATACAAGAGTTTTCCTACAAGTTGACGGTATAAGGTAGCATCAACTTCAGGAGAAGAACAAGAGACTGAAAGTTTGACTCCAGACTGAAAGGGAGAAGGAGCTGGCTTACAATCTTCCATGTGAAAATGACGAAGAATATCACAAGCATACTTGGACTGGGAAAGGGAAATACCCTCCTTGGATTGCAAGACTTGAAGACCGAGGAAATAGTGTAAGTGTCCTAAGTCTGTCATTTCAAATTTCTTTTTAAGGCTGGACTTCACATGGTTTATAAGGATGGGATCACTACCAGTAAGAATAAGATCATCAACATAAAGAACAAGGATGATAAGAGAGTTTCCCACCGTCTTGGTGTAGACAGTATTGTCAGAATAACAACTAGAAAAGCCAGATTCTAAAAGAAAGCTATCCATTTTGGCATACCAAGCCCGAGGAGCTTGCTTGAGACCATAAAGAGATTTCTTAAGTCGACATACAAGGTTGGAGTCTGTTTGGATGAAGCTAATGGGTTGTTCCATATAGATTTCTTCATGCAAGTCCCCATGCAAGAAGGCAGATTTAACATCCATCTGATGGACTTCCCATTTTAAAGAGGCAGCAAGGGAAAGAACAAGGCGGATAGAGTTCATTTTGGCAACAGGGGAGAAGGTTTCAGTGTAGTCAATGCCTTCAACCTGTGAAAATCCCTTAGCAACAAGACGAGCTTTATGTTTATCCACTTTCCCATCTGGTCCATACTTGGTTCTGTAAACCCATTTACATCTAACAAGTTTGCGTCCCTTTGGTAGAGGAACAAGATCCCATGTATCATTTGCCAACAATGAATGATATTCTTCATTCATAGCTGCTTCCCAATGTGGATGGCCTGAAGCTTCTGCAAAAGTGTCAGGAGCATGATTTACTGGAGCTTGAGCTAGTAAAGAAGAGGCTCTTTCAAACTGAGAACGTGTACGGCACTGATCTGTAGGATCACCGGCAAGATCACCTGCTGCATCTCGAGTAGCACGGACCCATCTTGGAAGTGAAGGAGCTGAAGGAGCTGAAGGAGCTGAAGGATGATCCTGAGAAGGTGGTGGAGGATTATCATCCTCACTTTCATCATCTGACGAAGAAATGTTTTCAAAAGTAGAAGAGATAGGAAGAGGTGGCACATCCGCCGGACTAGGCTCGCAGGCCGATTTATTTTCATCAAATTTTACATCTCTTCTAATGATAACATTTTTGGACTTAAATGGAATAAGTCTGTAACCTTTTACATCTTCAGAATATCCAACAAAAGTACATTTCTCACTCTTAGGTTCTAAAGCTTTATGCTTTTCATCTGGAATATGGGCCCATGCTTCACTCCCAAAAATACGAAAGTGACTTACATCTGGTTTAATGGAACTCCAAGCTTCTTCTGGAGTGATATTTTTTAGAACCTTAGTAGGAGTGCGATTTATTATATAATTTGCACAATTAATTGCTTCGGCCCAAAAACTAAGACTGAGTCCTTTAGATTGCAGCATACAGTTATCCATTTCCTTTAAGGTGCGATTTTTCCTTTCAGCTACACCATTTTGTTGTGGAGTGTATGGAACAGTGTGTTGCATTTGAATTCCATTTTCGGTGCAAAAGTTGATCAAGGTGTTTTTAACATATTCTCCACCATTATCAGATCTTAGCTTAAGAATTGGATGTCCAGATTGTTTTTCAACAAAGGCCTTAAAGGCCAAGAACATGTTAAATACTTCACTCTTGAGTTTTAAGAAGTATACCCAAGTGCGTCTGGAGAAATCATCAGTGAAAGTTAAGAAATACTTTTAGCCAGAGAATGAAACAACTGGAAGTGGACCACATAAATCACTATGCACAAGCTGTAAAGGGGTTGAGGCGTGCCAAGAGGCATGTTTTAAAACTGTCCCGATGATGTTTTCCGAGTACACATCCGGAACAAACACCATCTCTGCAAATACCATAGGAAGACCTGTCACCATATTTTCTTTACATAGATGCTGAAGGGAGCGATAGTTTAAGTGACCAAATCGCTCATGCCAAAGTTTGCTCACTTCATCATTATGAGCAACAAATACTGAGGGAGGATTTGATGACCCAAAGTTGTGAAACTTATACAACCTTATGGAATCATCAGCAATACTAGTAGCTAGAATCTATTTAGGATCTCTTAGATCCTTGATTACAACATCATGAGGTGAAAATTCAACAATTTTACCTTCACCTGAATGAGTTATCTGATATACAAATAGAAGGTTGCTGGATAAGGTTTGAACACATAATACATCATTAAACTGACCATTGTCTAGATGAACAGTTCCAGTCCCTACAACATTAAGAGATCTATCATCACCAACATATATATTTTTGGTGTTACAATCATGTAAAGAAGAAAACATGGCTTTGGTTTTGGCCATGTGATAAGAGGCTCCAGAATCAATGAGCCACTCATGAGATTGAGAAGAAGAAGATACATTTAATGCATAACCAGACTGAGATGATTGACAACGACATGCAGAAAGTGCCATTCCTGAAGATGAAGTTGAAGTTGAAGTAGAAGAATGCTCCACATGGATGTTATGTTTCTTCATTGCGGCTTCCAAGGCTTCCATCTTCTTAAAGCATTTAGATTCTAAGTTGCCATCTCGATTACAAAAGTTACAATGTCTATCAGTCTTCTTCCATTTGTTTTTATTGGTCTTATCATTTTGCTGAAATGATCTTTCATTTTGAGACTGAGTTTGCTTAGACCCTTGTTTGGTTTAGGACCATTCTTTCTAGGATATGACTTCTTAGGATTCTTTAAATTTGGTTGCTGCTGGGCGGCTAACGCTTTCTTGGAAGAGTTTCCAAGATTAAGAAGACCAAGGTGTAAGAGTTTTTTCTGTTCTCTTATTAAAGAATCACAAAAAGAGTCAAAGGAAGGGGCCTTGTAGTCTTTTCCTTGACAAATGAAAGCTTC
>APFE031709275.1:0-16995 GCA_000404065.3 Pinus taeda
ATAATAGGGCTCCACGAATTTGTTGAAGAGACATGACATTTGGACCAAGCTGACATGACTTGTCTATCCAACAGTTAATTGTCAACTTCAAAAATTCATAACTCAAGTTCTAGAGCTCTAATTTGAGTGATCTTCGAAGCATTGGAATCGCCACGCCAAGCTCTATCACCTCAAATTTTCTCATGCTCAAATTCTTCATGGTTTTGGTCCAAATCCCGATGGTGCAAAACCCCATGCTTGGGCTCCAAGCCCACAAGTGACTCTTATGGCGCTTTTCCCTCCAAACCCTGAACCCTTAGGGCTTGGAGTACCTCCCAAGCTACTAAAATATCAACACAGTTCGATCTGCAACTTTCGGGGCTAGAAAAAGTGCGACTTTCTAAGGAAGAAGAGGAAAGGGCTAAGGAGGACCTTATCAAGCAAGAGAAGTCGATTTTTTCTCTCTCCTATCCCACACGTACAATGTTCTAGATTATTACAGGGGGCCGAAATTCTGCAGCAGTTGGGGAGGCCGAAATTCTGAAGTTGGGGTCAAAATTTTGTAGTTGGGAAGTCGAATTTCTGGATTGTTGTTGGGTTGAAGTTGTTGGATAAGAAGAGACTCCTAAATCATCTTGTAAGGCTGAATTGGTGGGGGAGGAAGGTTTGTTGGTCTAAGGTTTTGGTCTATCTCATTTTGAATCTACTGAAGGAAGAGTTCATTGACTGGGTTTTCCCCATATAGGGGTTTTAGCCCTGGCTGAGTGCCTACATCTGGTGTCCATGATCTTCATGTTTTTTTTTGTTTTGATAATTTTTTGATGAGAAGAAGATAGGAAGAACACAAAGAAGCTAATAAGAACATAATAATATCACAAGTAATTATCAATATAAGAAAGTCTTTCTGCCTTTCCAATTTTCTAACAAAGTTAAGGTGAAGGACGAAAGAAAAAGGCAGCTTGAACATCTATTGAAAGAAGGATCAAGAAAAAGGTTTCAAGGAAGATCACAAGGAATAAGGGAAAGCCTTTCATCTATAAGGAAGACATTATAAAGCATATGGCAACCTCAATGAAGACAAAATATAAGCTAGAAGAAGCCACCAACTATAGAGCATGGAAAAAGACGATGGATCTCATCCTTGAAAAACACAAAGTATTGGATTTTGTTCAAGTAAAGGTGAAGGAACCCATAGATGATGTAGGAAAATAAAAATACAAGGAGATAGACATCTTGACTATGAATCTTATTGTAGATGGATTGTTAACTTGATTTAATGCTATGATTGGATTGTTAACTTGATTTAATTGCTGATATCTAAGACTAAATCTTGATGATGGAATCTAGGGTTTGTGACAAAACCCTAGCAAAAATTGTTGAAGTCTAGGATATAAAGGATGTAACCCCTGTTTATTGTAAATCTAACTAGGTTTAAGTATTTGATGTCTAAATCTTGATTTGTTTTATGCTTCCATTGTAATGACATGATTTTAATATAGTTGACTTCATGCTTCTGTATATTTGTATTTGGTTGTACTTGTTGAAGATTTGTAGGTACATAATCTTCAAGATGTTGAATATATTTCATAATTGAAGATGATGATGAGCATGATGGATAAGGAAGTTGTAAGAATGATATAAAAGATGAATAGATGACCTAGTTTCCATAAGAAAGAATGATGTTCCTAAAGAAATGAAGATTTGAAAGGTTGAAGCTTCTCCGATGATATAAGAATGAAGATGTTGATATCCCTTAGTTGAGAGGGAGCTTGGATGAAAGAAAGGGTATATCTCCCCAGATTAAGAGGTTGGGCATATTATGATAGTTATAGTGAATACCTCGAAAGAAAGAATAAGACCGATGAATGAATATACTGCAAATGGGTGTTCTTGATTCATGAAATTGCAAACAAAGACCTAGTCGTGTTGAGTAGTACTGAAGTTGAGTTTAAAGTTAAAGAGGAAATCTTCCAACGAAGATGTCTTTGGATAGTGTGATGATGACCTAAGCAACATCAATATATTTGAAGATCCCAGAGGTTTATGTTAACTTGTATATATATTTGAAATTTTATTGCTAATTGAGATTGTGATTGTACAACTTAATCTCTCCATGAAAGGGTTGAACATTTTTTAAGCATGCTGGAACTTGGAACTAATCGACATATTTGATTTAGTTTATAGGGAGAGATGAAGCTTCTTGGTGCGACAAGATGCTTGGGAGGACATCTGGCCGGCCTATGATGATGTCTAGATCCCGAAGTAGGGAGGGTGGCGTTGGTCTTGGAGCTCTGACCTTGGATACACACCTAGATCCATGGGTTGGTGTTAGAGTTGAACCTTGATGGTACCTAGAGTGGCTAAAGCTTGGAACACGCCCTAGTCCCACCCAATTAGATACCTTGGTCAAGTATCTAATCTGTAGCATTGTGTGTGTTGTGACTCTTCATAGAGTACATCATTTTGAGATCTTCCATGTACCTATGTATATATGTAATTATGAATACCTCCCTAATTAAGAGGGAGTGTTGAAGAATGTAACTAGTGTTAGTCTTCACAATTGTATTTGAGTCAAGATGTACTGTATTTGCTAAAAAAAGAAAAGTGAATTTATTTATAAAAGAAAATTATTTATTAGCATGGGTTTTATGCTCTTATTATTTTATTTCTAGGTCAAAGCCTCCAATTTAGGCTTCTAGGGTTTATGTCAAAAGTCCTTGTCCTGTCATTATGTAATAGACCCTTCTTGGGCTTTATCTATCAAGAAAGAAAATTATTTTAATGTAAAATGAGTCATTTAGACCTCCTCCACCAAGTTAGCCTCAAATAGGAGCCAGAAACAACTATATATACACAGCTACTCGACCTCATTTGGACATTCACTCAAGCAAGTTCGATTTGAAGCTGCAGTAGAAGAAAATGAGTGTGAAATACCTAAAAGAGGAATCAAATACCCTAGCAAAGAAGAAGGAACCCTAGTGAAGAAGTTTGAAGACTATTTTCTCTCTCTTTTTACTCACACGTGCAAAATTCTAGAGTTGTGGGAAGGCTGAAATTTCAGATCTACAATAGGGTAGAAATTTTGTGTTGTAGGTAGGTTGACGCTGGTTGACAAGAAGAGACTACTAAAGTTTGCATAATAACCTTGGAAGGCTGACTTGATGGAGTGAGGAAAGTCTTTTGTTCTAGCTAAAGGTCTTGTTCTGTCTCAATTTGCTTTGAATCTACTAGTGGAAGAGTTTGACTGGGTTTTCCCCTTCATAAGGGTTTTAGCCCTAGATAAGTGCCTATATCTGGTGTCATTGAGCTTCATGGTTTTGATTTGATGATTGTTTGATGAGAAGAAGATAAAAGAAGAACATAAAGAAAGTTAATAAGAATATAAGAATATCACAAGTAATTGTCAACATAAGAAAATCTATCTCCGATTTTCTAACACCATAAATGTATGTTCAAAGTCACACATGTGGCATGTGTGATCTCCCAAGTGTGGACAACTCAAATGATATCCAAAAGGCATGTGTAGGGGCTCCAAAGTGAAACGTTCTCTCCAAAGGGTGCAATGTTTAATCCTTTACCTCTTTACAAGCCCTAGAGATAAGACCACAATACATGAAATATCCAAGAGACAAGAGTGGATGAGTCAAAATATCCCCAACGATGCTCCCAAAATTGTTAATTTTAGTTAACAATGGTATATTCTATGCTTAGCACAATTTACTTCAATGTTCCTTAGTAGCCTAATAACAATTTCCAATTTCCAATAGTAATCAAAATAATCACATTGATAGTAAAAACAGATAGAACATGAAACAAAACGCAGAAGACAAGCCAAGACAAGAGGACACTAGATTTCGCAGATGCTAGGGAAAAACGCCAAAGTGGGGAAACCCTTTGATCAATTCTTCTTATTATTATATCAAAAGTTCAGCAGAGAGAGTACAAAAGTCAAATTGACTTGCCCAATTCAAAGTCAAATCATCCCTATAAATTTATGCAGTCAACTATAGTCAAACTTCAGCCCTAACCAAAAATTCAACGTTGGTCAAATCAACAATAAATCATCCTCGAAGCAGCGTGGTCTTCCATAGTCAAACTCGCCCTGATCAGGAGGTCAAAGTCAGGGCAAAATAGCTCGGTCAAAGTCAACCCAAAATAGCTCTCTGTCAAACTCGGTCAAAGAATAGAGAAAACCTGCTGTAATTTTCTGCTGTCAAAGTACAGTCAACCCTAAAGTCGGTGTTGGTCAAAATGCCCACATTCCCTCGATTTCTGTGCCGAGAAATGCAACCTAAGGAGACAGAAAAATTCCTCCAAAAATCGCAGTCAAATCTGGTCAACAACCCTTGGTCAACGCTGGTCAAACTTGGTCTACTCTCTGAAATTTCTATCCTACAATTCAACCCAGAAAACTCGTACTTCTTTCCACACGTGTGAGAGAGAGAGGAGTGCCCAATTTTGTACAAACCAATGAGAGGAGGAGAGAGAATGAGTGAGTGATGAATGTGCCAAATGAGGAGGGGCACTTGTATTTATACAAGTCGATGAGGGTGAAGAGTCATGTCTATTGGGCTTCATGAGCCTACATGATGGTGCGGCCAACTTAAATAATTGGCACATGTGTGGGCATAAATTCAAAAACATACTCCTGCTTGTCCAAATCAGATGATCTATATATCAATTTTGGTCCTCTCAAAAAGAGGAATTTAATGCAATCATCATCTCCATCAAATGAGTTGTCCCAAGGTGGAATTTGGCCCTAGTTGCCAATTTTAACACACCCTCTCAACTAGGGAGAATTCCACTTGCCAATCCATTTGTTGTCATGTATCATCTCTGTCATCTCATCTTTGCTCTGTTGAACCATGATGTAATAATGAAGAATAATCGATCGAGAGTGAGTCACAAGACCTTACTACTCTCCATTGACAAAAGTTAGTCCAGAGGTAGAACCTCAAATGATCCCAAATCAAGTTGTTGAACACCATGCATCTTAGACATAGGGAGTACGACAATACATGATGCGTCCATTGGTAGTGCTATGGTCCCTATCCATGTTTCCCAACTCATTGGCCAGATGAGAGGTACTTTCCATGAGTTCTGGACTACATGGGTAGCATGTATGTTGGGTTATGTTGCACAAAAATTCTAGAAACTCGACGTTTCAGGCTATACCCATACCCGAAACTCGTCGATCATGTAATCATCTATGAGAGTTAATATAGACTTGGTTTTCCTTCTAAATTGTCATATATGGTTCTTATTCCCTTTTTTCTTACAAGATAATGTGTTATACACTTATTTATAAAAAAAATTCTATATGTGTATACATTTATGACGTTTTGCTCGAAGTTTCCATTTTTGGGAGGTGACGTTCCTAAACGTACCCGTTTTGGAAACTCCAAAACGTTTTGGCTTTTCGTGCAACTTAGATGTTGGGACATCAACAAGAGAAGGTGAACCACTCATCCTACTCATATGTCGTAGGAGAAGGTGAACCACTCATCCTATACATATGTCAATCATAGGGGAAGGTGAACCACTCACCCTACACACATGTCACCAAGGGGTATCACAGGTGAAGGTGAACCACTCACCATGTACACAGCACACCAATAGGGGAAGGTGAACCACTCACCCTATCGTCGCTCATAGCTCCAAGAAGCACCCCAAGCCCCCAGGAGCTCCTAGAGCTTAGTGTCCAACTCAAGCGAGACCTTCATGGGAGGGTATTTCCACGACTCCAAGTCTCTCTTGGAAGGTTAAGAATTTGACCTTCCCCAAAGGCTTTGTGAGAATATCTGTGACCTACTCATCAGTCCTGATGTGTTGGAACTTTACTGCTCCTTGTTGTACCATATCCCGGATAAAGTGGTACTTGATATCAATGTGCTTGGAGCGGTCGTGGAATACGAGATTCTCTAAAAGTTGAATCCCACTCTTCTTGTCGCAGAAAATCACGGTGGTATCCAACACGTGCTCAAATAGCTCACTGAAGAGCTTCCTCAACCAAACAGCTTCACAACTGGCCATACTAGCTGCAATGTATTTGGCCTCGACAGTGCTTAGAGCAACTGATTTCTGCTTCCTACTCATCCAAGAAATTGAAGCAAACCCTAATGAGAAGCAACATCTAGACGTGTTCTTATGATCCACCACACTACCAGCCCAATCAACATTTGTATGTCCATGTAGCCTCAAATTCCTAGTAGTGTATCTCAGTCCATAATAGATTGTGCCCCATAGATATCTCAAGAGATTCTTAGCAGCAATCCAATGTATGTGATGAGGCTCGACCATAAATTGACTCAACGTATTCACAACGAAGAATATGTCAGGACGGGAGATTACCAAGAACATTAGGGCCCCCACAAGTTGTCTATATTCAAAAGGTTTTTCCAATTCGGGCCCAGCAACACTTCCACATAGCTTCTTGAAGTTGAGTTCCATCGGAGTAGACACAGACTTGCAATCCACCATCCCATATCTCTCGAGCAGCGTCACAATGTATTTTCCTTGAGAAAGGAAAATCTCACCTGGCTTTTGCCAGACCTCTAGGCCTAGGAAGTAGTGCATCAGTCCTAGGTCCTTCATCTCGAACTTAGAAGCCAACTCCCTCTTGCATTGATAAATGAGAGAGTTTGCACCTGTCAGAAAGAGATCACCCACATAAAGAACCAGAATGAGAGGCATGTCATTTTCAACCTTGAAATATAGGTTAGGGTCAGCTTCGCTCCTTGTAAATCCTAGCGTCATAAGATAGCTATCAATCCTATCATACTAAGCCTTAGGGGCTTGGTTCAACCCATAGAGGGATTTCTTCACCTTGCACACGTGTGTCTTTCGATCTTGTACTTTGAACCCCTCAAGTTGTTCCAAGTAAACTTGCTCCTTAAGCAATCCATGCAAGAAAGCAATCTTAACATCCATTTGGTGTAGGCTCCATCCTTGAGAGGCAGCAAGAGAAATAATCGAACGAATAATGGTATATTGGGCAACTGGTGCAAATATCTCATCATAGTCCACTCCTTCCTTTTGATAGAAGCCTCGAGCAACGAACCCGGCCTTGTATTTTTCTGCATTTTAATCAGCTCCATGTTTGATTTTGAAAAGCCATTTAGGAGTGACCACAGACTTGTCCTTGTGTCTAGGAACCACATCCCAGACATCATTCTTCTTGATTGATTCGTACTCCTCGTTCATCACATCCTTCTATACTTGGTGTTTTACAGATTCTTAAAACGTACATGGCTCAGATTGAACAATAGTACTCATGGCAGCAAGGTACCCTCGATACCTGTTTGGCTTCTTACTTTCACGAAATGTCCCTCTTGGAGCAATATGCCTTTTAGCATCTTCGAGAGTGTCTTTGAGCCACAAATGTTTTTTTCTTGGGATAGAGGGATCACCAGGAGGTGAATCAATGGGATCCACTGGGCCTTCAACATTGGGCATAGGCTCATCGGACGGAGGTTCATCCTGCTTTCCTGTAGCATCATCATTCTCTTTTCCTAGAATGGGGAGATCTCTGGCTTTCCCAAGAGAAGTGTCTTCATCGAATGTAACATCATGGCTTACTTCCACATCTCGTTGACCAGGCACATAGATTCTATATGCCTTTGAATTTTCACTGTAGCCCAAAAATGTTCCTTTCTTCCCGCATTCTCCCAACTTGTTTTTCTTTAAGCACATGAAAATACACGGGACAACCAAATATTCTAAAATGAGAAACATCAGGTTTCTTACCAGTGAAAACTTCTTCGAGTTTCTTGAAATTCAATGCTTGATGTGGACACCTGTTTTGAACATATACAACAGTATTGGCAGCTTCTCCCCATAAGAACTTTGGTAGTCCTAGATCATGGAGTATGGCACGGGTGGCTTCCATGATTGTTTGATTCTTCCTTTCAGCAACTCCATTTTGCTCAGGAGTGTATGCAACGGTTGTCTCCTTGTTAATGCCAGCCTCTCTGCAAAAGTCATTGAATTCATTTGATTCATATTTGGTTCCATTGTCGGTCCTCAATTATTTGATCTTCTTACCTGTTTGATTCACCACCAAGGCTTTGAAAGAATGGAACCATTTGAATATGTCATCCTTCTTCTTCAAGAAATAGATCCATGTTTTGCAAGAGAAGTCATCCACATAGATAGCATAATATAAGTATCCTCCTAATGATGTTATGGGAAATGTACCAGATAGGTTAGAATGGACCAATTGAAGAATATCAGAAGTTTGACTTTCACTTGAAGGGAATGGTCCCCTTGGCAAATTCCTTCATGATTCATGTTGAATTCAGGCATACCTATGACCATCTTCCTTACCCCAGTTAAGGATTTGTAATGAAGGTGTGCAAATCTCCAATGCCATATTTCAAATTGAAGAGAAGTATCATAAGACATGGGTCCCAAGGACTTCCTCCAACTTGATAAAGACCATCAACCCTAAATCCAAGTGTAAATGCATCTTTAGGGTTTATTTAACAAAGACGTACCTTTCCATCAATGAATGCTACCTTGAAGCCTTTATCTTCCATTGCATAAATAGATACTAGGTTCTTCTTCAAATCAAGAACATACAATACTTCTTATAGATGAATGGTTTGACCTTGATTCAAGTGAAGAGTGACAATACCTATTCCTTTCATGAGATAGGTGGCATTATCTCCAAGATGATTTCCAAGTTAGTTTTCCTTTCAACCAAATTTGAGAGGGCCTCTTTGTACCCAATGAAGTGCCTTGAGGCTTCACTAGAATTTCTTGATCTTTTGGGAGGTCGACCATTTCCATATCGAGCAATGGGAGCATTCCTCTTTCCTTTATTGTTGAACTTGTTGTTACTTTGATTGCCATAGCCTTTGAAATTGTTGTGGTTGTTGTTGTCATCATCCCTTGGAGTATCATTCTTGGGAGCACACTCTCTAGCACAGTGACCAAACTTGTTGCAATTGTAGCATCTTCCTTTTCTTCCTTCTTTGAATCCCGACTTAAATCCTTGACCTTGTTTCCTTGGACCAACATTGTTCTTCCTCTTAGCATGAGCAGAGAAAGTAGCAGGATCATTTCCATTTGAAGGCTTATCTCTCTCCATCATCCTTGTTTCTTCTTGAGTGCATCTAGCCAATTATTCATCGAAACCAAGAATCTTGTCATTGTTGATAATGGTGTTGTTAAACACAACCCATGCTCTTGTAAAACCTCCAAGTGCAATGAGAGTGAGCTTCTTGTCAGCAACAACTTCTCCAATAGATAGAAGATCATTCTTGATTTTGGTAATCCTCATGAAGTAGGATTGAATAGAGTCTCCTCTATCCATCTTGATGTCCTTCAATTTTTCCTTGAGAAAAAGGATTTGATTTGTAGTGTTTACTTTGAACATCCCAACTAGCTTATCATACATCTACTTAGATGTTTCCAAATCAGAAATATAGACAACCAAATGCTTTTAAATGGAGTCTACGATAATATTCTTGGCTTTGACGTCACCTTTCTTGTACTTCGTCTTTGCAGTAGCAGGTGCATTTGAAGGAGGCTCCACCACTCTTCCTTTTACATAGTCCATAGCATCATTCCCTTCCAAAGTCAAGTCTAAACTCATATTCCATGCATGATAGTCAGATTTGTCCTTGAGCTTATCCTCGGATTTGAAGTATGATGTAGTTGTCATTGAAGCTAGACCAATATTCTTGTCCAACAACTCTTCTTAGTGATTGCTTTTCTCACTCTTCCTTGGGCTTTGTCTTCACTTGAGCTTTGATTCCATGTTAATTTTTGTTAACAATGGTATGTTCTATGCTTAGCACAATTTACTTCAATGTTCCTTAGCAACCCAATAACAATTTCCAATTTCCAATAGCAATCACAATAATCACATTAATAGTAAAAGCAGATAGAACATGAAACAAAATGCAGAAGACAAACCAAGACAAGAGGACACCAGATTTGGCAGATGCCAGGGAAAAACCCCAATGTGGAGAAAACCCCTTGATCAATTCTTGTTATTATTATATCAAAAGTTTAGCAGAGAGAAAGAGTACCAAAGTCAAATTGACTTCCCCAATTCAAAGTCAAAACAACCCTGTAAATTTCTGTAGTCAAACTTCAGCCCTAACTAGAAAGTCAATGTTGGTCAAATCAACAATAAATTATCCTCAAAGCAACTCGATCTTCCACAGTCAAACTCAGCTTGATTAGGAGGTCAAAGTCAACCCAAAATAACTCAGTCAAAGGAGATAAAATACCTGTTGTAATTTTCTGTGGTCAAAGTGTAGTCAACCCTGAAGTCAGCGTTGGTCAAACTACCTGGATTCCCTCAATTTCTGTGCCTAGAAATGCAGCCTAAGGAGACAGAAAAATTCCTCCAAAAATCACAATCAACACTGGTCAACAACCCTTGGTCAATGTTGGTCAAACTTTGTCTGCTCTCTGAAATTTCGGCCCTGCAATTCAGCACAGAAAACTCGTCCTTGCCACACGTGTGAGAGAGAGAAGAGTGCCCAATGTTGTACGAACCAATGAGAGAAGGAGAAAGAATGAGTGAGTGATGAATGTGCCAAATGAGGAGGAGGGACACTTGTATTTATACAAGTCAATGAGGGTGAAGAGTCATGTCTATTGGGGCTTCATGAGCCTAAATGATGATGCGGCCGACTTGAACAATCATGTGTGGGCATACATTAAAAAACACACTTCTGCTTGTCCAAATTAGATGATCTATCTATATATCAATTTTGGTCCTCTCGAAAAGAGGAATTTAATGCAATCATCATCTCCATCAAATGAGTTATCCCAAGGTGGAATTTGGCCCTAGTTGCCAATTTTAACAAAAATGAAGTAAAAGTGCTCAATGCTATGACATCCTCCATCAATGCACGTTCAAAGTCACATTTGCGGCATGTTTGGTCTCCCAAGAGTGGATAACTCAATCAGATGATGTCCAAAAAGCATATGTAGGGGCTCCAAAGTGAAATGTTCTCTCCAAAGGGTGCAACATTTAATCCTCCAAGTGCAATGTCCTCCTCAAAAGGTGGTACATCTTCTCCCAAAGGATGCACAGACATCAAAAGTAGCCCAACGTCCTCCAAGAGAAGTGGGATAACCTCCTTCGAGTGGGTAAGAAGCCTCTCAAAGCTCTATGAAGCATGAACCTTTAGAATATATGGTTTTGGGAGATAACTTAATGAATTGTATTATATAGTCATGTTAGGCTATTTAAGATATCTGTCCACATGGGTGCATTTGTTGAGGGAGAGCCTATGCATTGAGTTACCCTTTCCTCAACATTGTTTCTCACTACCCCTTTATTTGCCCTTTTTCTTTTTGTTTCCTTTTTATTTTTAATTTCATTTCATTGAGTCCCCTTTTTTTATGCATATGCCTTTCATCACGTGGGACTTGAAATAATTTAATTTAGTCCTTTTTAGGTAAGCATTTCATTGCATAGGACTTGGCGTAATGGCTTCACCGTGAGGGGGCATTGCTTAATCTTTGCTTTGGCTTTTGACATTTCCTTAATATCTCTTCATTTTCTTTTGCATTTTGACCTTTACATCTTACTCTTTCCTTTTTTTTCTTTTAATTTAAGTGAATCAACCTCGAGCTTATAGCTCCATCTCATGGAACTATGAGGCACAAACCTTTTTGTGACATGACAACAAATCATGAGTGGAATAATGGAAATTAGGAAATATGAAAGTGTTAAGTATGGACTGGGATATGGTTATGCAACACCTTTCAAATTCCCCAGTAGTACAACTCAACCAAACAGTGACAACATGGCATATGGGTATGTTACACCTTTCAAGGCCCCCAGTGGCACAACTCAATCCAAGGGTGACAACACTTATATAGAAGATGATGATGACTGCCAAGGTGAAACAAGGCAAAAGGCACAAATTTAGAACATCATGATCCATTATCTGACTCAACCAATGGTCACTACTTCATGTCAAATACAAAAGGCATTAACACTTAATATGAAACAAGGGAAACATCATTCGTCCATTGTTTGTGGAGGACCATGGATGTCATCTGTGGAACTGATGTTTGTGATCGGGACTGTAGGAGGAAAACCTCCTCTAGCTACCTCTAGATATCAGGGGGTAACAAATACAAGTAGGACCGACCTTAAAATTGTGAATATACAAGTAGTGCTGACCTAACCCTTTTATAGTTTATGACAATGGCTGCTTTGCTTATCCTTTTTAGGCTTGAAGTGCCACATCTTCATGTCAAGCAAGGTGATTCTCCTCATGTTTCCTGGTTTTACCTAAACCAAGTCAATCATGACCAAGTTGCCTTCCTTGATTAGGGCGCTGAAGATGATCATGTGTATTTTCCACGTCAGCTTAGAAATGGTTTGTCATAGATGCGAAAAGGTTGAGTAAATCTCTTTTGCTGAGCACTTGTCTCCTCTTCCGAAATAACACAGTTTTATCCAAAATATCACAAGGCAATGCTTAGAAAAGCGAATCCAAATCCCTATTCAAGTCTGAAATCATCCATCCTGACAGCACTCTGAATGAGGTTAATATTAGACTTCAAAACAGCTGAATACATCCTTCATTAAAGTGCCCAGATTGAGGTCGAATAGGGCACTGAACCAACAAAAATTCTTCATAAAGCAAGGCAGAATTTGCTGGCTTAAAGCACCCTATCTTTAGCTTAAAAGAACTGGAAATATGCATAGGAATCCAAGAAAAGGATTACATTTCACCAAGTAGCTGATATCAAAAGGACAGAAATACTTCAAAGATGAAGCTCACGTAACAGTTCAATTCTGCTGTCTATCTTCTCCCAACCCTGTCTGCTTACATGTTGCAACTGACATAGATTCCATGAAACGAAGCTTTCCCTTTTCAAAATAAAAATAAAAATTCTATTATTGTATGTCCCCTTAGTTTTCATCTGGAAGTGTCTCAGCAGCAAACTCTGTGATGTTGATCTACAATTTCTGCAAAGCTCCTTTGCTCATTACCAATTCAGATTTGTCTTGACTGATCTCAACCTCAGAAGTTTCAAGACCAGGAACATTTACAAATTTCTCCTCCTTAAAGGTTAAATTTGATACAAAATTGTTATTCCAGGAACTATCGTGCTGGTACTTTCATTCTCATTGGTTTTCCTGGACATATTTCTATATCCTAGTCTTAATATTCCAACATATCAATCATAGCTTCTTGGACCAAGCATAAATCTGTATGATAGACATCAAATGAACTAGAGCATGCAGAGTGAAAAGTAGCACTAAAGATGATATCATCCAAGCACCATGATGTGAGATAGTATGTATCAGTGTTGATAATATCAGTATCGGAAAAATATCGGCGAGGGTCCAGAAAACATGTTATCGGCAATATCTGTGAAAATATTGGCAAAATATCGGCAAATATTGACAAATGTCGGCAAACATAAAAAATCAATTTTTTTTCAAATTTTTAAACATAGCCGATATTTTCAAAATATGGCGATAGTTTGCCGATATTTTCTCAGCGATATATTGTTTTGCCGAAAATATCACGATATTTTCGAATATTGGTGATATTATCAACACTGGTATGCATTACAAGAAACCAAAGAAATCAACCATATGATCCATGAAAGAGGACCACTATACTCATCAATCCTTAAGCAAAACCATGGAAAATCATCACAAGAGGGACTATCCTAAAGAAAAAAATAAGTGTGTGTATCTGTAGTCCCTCGACATCCTTGCAACCAAAGAAACTGGATTTGTTGCCCAAGCCTCACGTGTCCCGAATCGGGTGAATCAGACATGATTCAGTGGGACACGTGTCCTCCGGATCATGTTCGATTTGTCCCATCGGAACACGATCGTGTCCCGATTCCACGACACATTTCACGCTTTTTTGACCTCTGTGTGGCCATAAAAGGCCGATTTGGCCCATTCTAACTTCACAATAGTCATCCTCTTTTGTTGTGGGTGTGTGAGAGCAAAAGGTGTGGGAGCATTTTGGAGGCGATTCAAGCAACAGGGAAGTGAATTTTCTCTCTTTTTTTTGTATTTTTATTACAACAGTTTGCATGTGCATTTTTCTTTATTTTTTTACATCATTCATGGTTCAATCAAGGGCAGCAGGGAAGGGGCAAAGGAAGGGGAAGAATGTCCCCATTGGAGATGCCCCTCTTCTTCCAATTTCATCAGGCTCTGCAAGTGTTCCCTCTATTGCAAGTGGGGTTGCAACAACAGCTTCAAATGTTGAGGGAAGACAATAGTCTCAAGATAACAAATATCCCTTGTGGAAATATGTCACAAGGGAGCAAGGGCCAAGTAGCAAGATGAAAGGAGGAGGCAATGTTGCTTGGAAATGCAACTACTGCAAAAAATCATTTCATGAGCACATATTACCGAGTGAAAGCTCATTTGTTGGCTTTACCAAGTTGTGGAACTGCAGCATGTACACAGGTGTCTTTAGCTAAGAGGAAGGAAATGGAAAAAGAGGCCAACATTGGTATGGGAAAGGTGGCTGCAACATCTAAAAGAAATAAGAATAAAGACCCCCTTCCATTCTTGAGGAAAAGTAGCAACAAATTTCCATTTGAGAGTTCTGGTGGGGGACAAACAACAAAAAGAAAGGCAATTGCACTTGGTCCAATAGACAAGATTTTTCAGAAAGAGAAACAAGAAGAGTTTGATGTCACCATTGCATTTTTTCTATTAGAACTTCATATCCTTTAATGTTGCATGCTCACCTTTATTATTGAGATGTGTCGAGCTTTAACTCAAGGGGCTCCATCAGGGTATGTGCCTCATGGGTCAAGGAAGCTTAGAACCACATTGTTGATGAAGACAAAGAAAGAGGTGGACAAAATGCTTGAGCCTATTAAATCAGCATGGCCAACATTTGGGGTTAGCATTGTTTATGATAGATGAACAAATCCAACACGACACCCACTCATCAACTTCATGGTGTCTTCCTTGAATGGTCTTGTTTTCTTGAAATCAATGGATGCACTTGGACAATACAAGAATGCACAATATACGGGTGGGTTGTTTATTAAAGTTATTGAAGATGTAGGTGTTGATTCTTGCATGCAAATCATTACGGATAATGCATCTATTTGCAAGTTTGTTGGCATGATTGTAGAAGCTAAATATCCACAAGTATTTTGGACACCTTGCATTGTCCATACTTTGAATTTAACACTTAAATCTATTGCTTTTGATGTGCTTTAAATTGAAAGCATTATTGAGGATGCACGACATATCTGCAACTTTGTATAAAATCATACAAATGTCGTCACTATCTACAAGGAGTACACCAATCCATCATTGTTGAAGATTGTGGATACACAGTTTGCCTCTTCCTTCATCATGTTGAAGAGGTTGAGGGAGGTCAAGACCACCCTTGGGGCCATGGTTATTTCAGATTTTTGGTCTTTTTGGAGAAAGACAGATGAAGCAGCCTCAAAAAGAGTGAAGGACACAATGTTAGATGATGCTTGGTGGGAGAGGGTAGATATACTTATTCAAATCATGGACCCTATCATTTCTTTGCTCCAATTTGTAGATACATACCAACCCATCCTAGGAGAGGTTTATGAGGGATGGGATTCCATGATTGAGTCTGTGAGGAGCATTATTTTATAGATTGAGTGCCCTGAGTATGAGACATCATCAGAGGCCTTCTTGACCACCATACAAGATATTCTTGTCAGTAGATGGGACAAGAATTGCACACCTTTACATTGTTTGGCTCACTCATTGAACCTAAAATAGTATAGCCATGAGTCGTTGAATGGTGGACATTCCCGCAGATGCCCTCCTCACATGGATGGGGAAATTTCACAAGGAAGGAAAGATGCATTGAGGCAGATTTTTCAGGATAGAACATCCCTTGATGAGGTGGAGGATGCCTTTGTAAAGTTTTCCACTACATTGATCGATTTGCAAGATATGATGTGATTAGAGACAAGGGCTAAGAAGGCCTATTCTTGGTGGGAAACTCATGGGGCAACAACCTCTCCTCTAGAACAGTGAGCCACGAGGCTCCTCTCTTAGGTGACTTCATCCTTTTGTTGCGAGAGGAATTGGAGCACATATGGGAATTTGTATAGTGTCAAGAAGAGCAGGCTTGAGCAGTCCAAGGCAAAAACAATGGTGTATGTGCACGCCAACCTTCGTCTTATTTACAAGCAGCAGGATGAGTGGTTGAAGGGAAAGACAAAGATGTGGGATGTCTTTCCTATTGATATGGGTTAGGATAGCAGTGTTGAGTTGACATTGGCCAACTTGGATTTTAATGAGCCAGTTTTAGAGCCTGTCACTTCTGATGATGATGATATTGTAGAGGGGTCATCCTCCACACCTGCAGATGCAGAGATGACATTGGATACAAAGGAGGAGAATGCAGCGTAGGAGAGCAATGGTGACCATCATGATGAGTACAATGATGCTGATTTTGATGACTCATGAGCTACCTACTACCTTCAGGCTTGTAGTTGTTTTGTATTTGCTATTTCTATTTGCCATTGGCATTGCTACTACTTATGTAACACATTTTGATTTTGATGACTTAATGAGAAAACTATAGTATCTTGTCTTTCTCGTATCGGATCATTGATGAATATGTATTATGTTACAATTGTATTTGTATGCATAATGTTACTTTGTAAAACTTATATCTAGATGAAGATCTATGCTTGAATCAATGAATTTGTATCAAGAATCACACCGATGCAAGAAGAGAGCGGTAATATAACTATAAAGAGTATATATATATATATATATGAATATATATTAATAAATAATATAATAACATGATCTATTTTGGGGGGTCAACGTGTCTGTGTCCGACACTAGAATCCTCGTGTCCCGTGTCCTCGTGTCAGGTGACTTAGCCTGCAAGTTATCCCTGAAATGTGCATTTACCACTCATATGCCTATTAGGAGCAAGTTGCAACAAAGACCATATGTGGCTTGGTTGTTTGCTTCATGTATCTATTACTACAAATTTGTAAGACATGCAGGAAGGGCCAGATCCTCCTTGAAATTGA